>SNQJ01S0026830.1:127775-141503 GCA_010110895.2 Picea sitchensis | reverse complement strand
CTTAGCTCTGATACCATGTTAAAGTTTCAGCTATTATTAGGTTATTTTCAATTTACTAGATAACAATAGCATAGACATGATCACTGAGAGAAACACAATCACAAGAATACACAAGCATTTTATCCTGAGAAACCCTCAAGGGGAAGAAAACCCAACAAAACTTCCTTAATATAGATAGCCAATACAATGCCAAGATAAAGAACTAGACAACAAAGAATATCCAACACTGAGCAACACGCCTCTCTCTTTTCCTTTTTCCGGCAACCAACAACTGCAGCTTCCTTCAAAACTCGTGCACTAGATGAGTGAGCTGAGTGTGTGTCTAAATGAGGCGTTGGCCTCTCTTATTTATACAATTTTGGCACGTGTGGAAGTGTGTTTTCACTGGCAGGGCCGACTTCTTCTTCTGGGTGGTTATAACCACCTTTAATATATTCTAGGGTCGACTTCTTATTTAGCCTATTACAATTAGGGTTTGACCAATCCGCAAAAGGGGATTTGGTCATTTACAATAACCCGACATGATCAATCCACAAAAGGGGATTGATCTAATCAATAATAAATATATTTTATCTTTATCCACAAAAGGGGATAAGAATATTCTTTGCAGTTACACAAAATTTTAACATTTTCATGCTGGATGAGACCCACCAGACCTAGTCCCAACCCTTTTTCATGCTGGATGAGTTCCACCTATCACTCCCTCTAAAGAGGGACCACACCAAGCTTGTCCCCGAAGTACTCGAACTTCGTCTTCAACAACGGCTTGGTGAACACATCCGCAACCTAATCCTCGATAGTCACGAACTGGAGCCTCACTACTCCTCTCTATACCATATCCATGAGGTAGTAGTATTTGATCTCGAAATGCTTCAACTTGTCATGGAACATCAGGTTCTCTGACAACTTTTTACAACTCTGGTTGTCACACAAAATGCAGGTTGCCTCCAATCCGAGACCAAATAATCTAGACAACAGCTTCCGAAGCCACACTGCTTGTTTGCTCGCTGCACATGCTGCCACATACTCAGCTTCAGCCGTACTAAGTGCCACACAGGAGTGCTTCCTGCCGCTCCACGAGACCATACTGGAGCCAAGATTGAAGCAGTATCCTGAAGTGCTCTTCCAGTCAGGAATAATGCTGGCCCAATCTGAATCTGAGCATCCATACAATCCAAACTCATGGTCAGATCTATACCAGAGACCATGATCAAGAGTACCCTTAAGGTACCTCAACACATGATTTGCTGCAACCAAATGAACATGTTCGGGCTACTCCAAATGCTGACTCAGGGTATTCACAGCAAAACATATATCTGGTCTTGTGTTTGTCAAATACAACAACGAGCCCACTATCTGCCTGTATAAGGTAGATTCCACAATCTCTGAAGTTGTATCCTGTAACAACTTTAGATTTGATACCATCGGAGTAGCCATGGTCTTACAGTCCAACATCCGAAACTTCTTCAATATTTTCATAACATACTTTCCTTGATTTAGGAAAATGCCATCTGATCTCTGCCAAACTTCTAATCCCAAGAAGTAGTGCATCATTCCTAAATCTTTCATCTCGAATTCTGCAGCCAATTTTCTTTTACACTCAGTGATGAGATTTTCTGCACCTGTTAGAAATAGGTCATCTGCATACAACATTAGAATCACTGGCTCACCATCCTCAACCTTAAAGTAAAGGTTAGGATCTGCACTGCTCTTGGTAAAACCCAAGCTCATCAGAAAATTGTCAATCCTACCATACCATGCTCTGGGTGCTTGCTTCAATCCATATAAAGCCTTCTTTAATCTACGCACATGAGTCTGCCTGTCATGTGTCTCGAATCCAAGTTGTTGCTCCACGTAAACTTTCTCTTTTATTTCACCATTCAAGAAGGCTGTGTTCACATCCATCTGGTGCACCTTCCATTTCATCATAGCGGCCAATGAAAGTATAGTTATGATCGAGGTATATCTTGCTACGGGAGCAAAAGTCTCTTCATAGTCAACCCCTTCCTTCTGAGAGAAACATTGGGCTACAAATCTTGCCTTATATTTTTCAATATTGCAATCAACTGCATGTTTCGTCTTGTAGATCCATTTCGAACTCACCACTGATTTTTCCTTTGGTCCTGGAACCACATCCAAGACATCATTCTACATAATGGACTGGTATTCCTCTGCCATGGCATCTTTCCATACTTGATTTTCTGCAGCCTCTTCATAACTGGAAGGTTCTGCATCCATTATGTCACACAAGCATGCCACGTAGCTGGAATACGACTTCGACTTCTTACTTTCCCTGAAAGATTTCTTTGGGGCACCAATTCTTTCTGCATCTTTGATAAACTCTTGTGCCCAAGCTGGTCTTCTCTTGCGAGAAGGCATCTTTGCTGGTTTTTGAGGTTCTACCATGTCATGATCCTTTGGAATGACTTCCTCTGGTTCAACTGCCTCTATCTCTGGAACTTTAGGAACTTCATTCTCTTCTTCATGTACCTCTTCTGCACAGATTTGTTTGGATTTACTAAAAGTTGCATTCTCATCGAAGGTTACATCTCGGTTGATCTCCACTTTCTGGTGACCGAGAATGTATATCCTGTAAGCCTTCGATGTGTCACTGTAACCAACAAATATGCCCTTCTATCCAGAAGGGTCCGATTTTGTCCTCTTTTCCTTGGGGACGTGAACAAATACAGGGCAGCCAAATATTCTGAAATGGCTGACTTCTGGCTTCTCTTCTGAAAACATCTCCTCAAGTGTCTTGTTTTCAAGTACCTTGCGGGGACTTTTATTCTTCGCGTACACTGTCGTCTTCGCTGCTTCTGCCCACAGATGCATAGGAAGATCTTGATCATGGATCATGGCCTTTATTGCTTCCATGATCCTCCGGTTCTTCCTTTCAGCTATTCCATTTTGCCGAGGGTTATAGGGAGTAGAAAGCTCCCTCTTAATCCCAACTTCCTTGCAATACTCCTTGAATTCTTTTGAGATGAATTCACCTCCATTGTCTGATCGCAAGGTCTTTATCTTCTGCTCTGTCAAGTTTTCTACCAGAGCCTTGAACTCTTTGAATTTGCCAAAAACTTCATTCTTTGCCTTTAACAAATAAATCCAAGTTTTACGTGAGTATTCATCAATGAAAGATACATAATATACATACCCACTTAGTGAAACTGTCGACATTGGTCCACACACGTCTGAATGCACGATGTCCAAAACTCCTTTGGCTCTGCTATCACTATTGAGAAAGGAGTGCTTCACGTTCTTGCATTGTGCACATCCTTTGCACACACCATTTGGTTCTGCTTGGATTTCTGGAAGACATGTCACCATTTTGCTCACAACAGGAAGGAATTTGTAGTGTAGGTGAGCAAATCTCCTATGCCATAGTTCACTGGGATTCACAATATCATGAACCATTGCAGAGTCTGACTGTCCTTTTAATTTTTAGAGTCCTCCTTCTTCAACTCCAATCACTACTGCATCATCGAGGGTCTTCCCTCTAGGCCACATAAGAACTTGACCATCAATAAATGCTACTCTAAATCCTTTCTTGTCAAATGCTGAAATTGAGAGAAGATTCTTATTTAAACTTGGAACATAGAGAACTTCATTCATCTTCATTGGCTTGCCTGAGTTTAACTTGTAGGAAGCTTCTCCAACACCTTTGATTGGATATTGATAATCATCACCCAATTTCACCTTGTGAGGTGAATCTTTATGAACAAGGTTAGATAAGGAGTCTTCATAACCTGTCATGTGCTTGGAAGCACCATTGTTTATCAACCAAGTGTCACTTCCATGAGTAACAGTACCTGTGAGGGCTGAGATAAGAACATAATCTTCTTCACTTGATTCATCTTGCTTTGCAACCTTCTTGGGAGGCTCATCATCTTCAATTGTGTGAGCTTGATTCCTCTTAGCTCCTTTCTTTTTCTTAATTTCCGTAATGAGGGGGCAATCCCTAGCAAAGTGTCCCAATTCCCGACAACAGTAACATGTGATCTTTGAGTTGTCTCTTTGACCCTTCTTAAACTTCTTAGGTAAAGAGTGCTCCTTCTTGTTCTTTCCTTTCTTGGTGTGGGCGGCTAGGGCTTGATCTTCATCTACCATCTTTTCTTCTCTTGCAACTGCCCTAGCTTCTTCCTGGTTACAATCTTCCTAAAGCCTATTGAACTTGGGAAGCTTCTTCCTTAAGCAAATCCCTTGGATGAATGCATCCCATGACCTTGGGAGGCCATCCAAGGTAGTCTTCACCAGCTCTACTCCTTCTATTGAGTCACCAATGGCTTCTATTTGCTCCTTGATTTCATTCAGTATTGAGAAGTAGGAGTGAATGGTTTCTGAGTTTTGCATCTTGACATTCTTCAACTTAGATCTCAGAGTCATTCTTCGGTTTATGTTGCTTCCTTCAAATAGACGAGTTAAGGTGTCCATCATTTGTGTTGGAGAAGATAATGATGATACATTATGGATAAGGTGGTCCTTAATGGAGTCTGTAATAATCCTTTTTGCTTTCACCATGTCCTTCATATATTTTGCCTTAGCTTCATCTTCTTGAGGTTTTTAAACCTCTTCTATAATGAACTTATCCAGTTCATGTTCTTCAAGGAGGGTTACTCTATACCGCCAGGCCCTGAAGTTATCAGCTCCATCTAGCTTTTCATCGATCTTTGTTCTGGTAGTCATCCTGCCTGGGACCACACAAAAATATGACCAAAATTGAAAATTTGAACTTACAAGTAGGTGCGCTCTTCTAAGGCGAGTTGCTTGGTGGTCTTGCTTTGTTAAAATCCCCCCCAGAACTGGAAAACATCAACCTTAGGGTTTGGGTGAAACCCTAATTGCAGCAGCTGCAAAGTGAAAAACTGGTCCACTGGAAAAGTGCGCTAGGCTAGGGCGAACCTCTTGATGGTCTTGGTTTGTCTGACAATTGTCTCTAGACTGAAAATGACTCCCTTTTAGGCTTCTAGACCTGCAACTGGCTTCTATTCAGTCCTGCTCTAATACCATGTTAGAATTTTAAAATTTCTAGTTTCACAGTTACAGTTATTTCATCCAATAGCAACTGTAATAGGATCACTGAAAGATAGACAATCACAGATACAATAGACCACAAAGTTTATCGTCGGAAACCCTCGTGGGGGAGAAAAACCCAGCAACCAAAATCCTCAATATAGATTCCTTCAACCAGTACAATAATGCGCTATAGCTCTCCAAGAAAGACCAAGACCAAAACACCAAAAGAACCAGACTCCCAGACTTGTGCGCTAGACCTCTTTATGCGCTCCAAAATACACAAGAGAAGTGTGTGTGTTGATGTCCAAATGAGAGGAACCTATCGTCTATTTATACACAAAAGTGTCTCTTGAAGAGACATGATTCTTGACCTAACTAACCCATAAAAACAGGGCCGACTAGCCACAGTGGGGCTTTTTACAATTATAAGTAAAATACCAATAATATAATGATTTCTGTTGAGTCGGCTTGTACAATATAATTACAATAACCTTTTAAAGGTTTGACCAAAACAAATATACAAGAATATCTTCCGTAGTTACACCAAAAATATTAACAAAGAGGAGCTATAGAGCTCTAATACATATCCACAACTGAGCAGATAGCAGACATTCTCACCAAGCCATTGTCTAGAGTGAAGTATGAGTACTTCAAAGACAAGCTTGGTGTGATGCAGAATGTCCAACCTCGTTGAGAGGGAGGTGTGTTGTTTCTTCTCATGCTGGCTAACCCCTCTGGCCAAGGGTTCCCCAGATCAGTCATTTGAGGTGACTGAGGGGGTAATGCACTACTAGACCTGATGAGAGAAGAAACATCACACGCATAATCGTGAGGACTATGGGAGTAGCTTCATGCTACTAGAGGAGACTATAACTATGGCTGATGGCATTGTAGTAGCTGTGTGCTACTAGCTGATTGCTGCATAGTTATAGAGACATCGACTATGACTATGGCTGATGGCATTGTAGTAGCTGTGCTACTAGCTGATTGCTGCATAGTTATAGAGGCCATGACTATGGCTAATGGCATTGTAGTAGCTGTGTGCTACTAGTTGATTGCTGCATAGTCATGGGGAGTGCAGACTATGATTATGGATGATGGCATGGTAGTAGCTGTGTGCTACTAGTTGATTGCTGCATAATCATAGAGACTGCTGGACTGCATGGTGGTAGCTTGTGTAGCTACTGGTTGATTGCACGATAGAGACATTGTGTCTTTGGACAGTAGCTGTGCGCTACTTGGAGTGGTTATGTACCACTGGATAATAGTTGTGTACTACTATGGATCGACATAGTCGTGTTCTACTGGATGGCATTGTGGTAGCTGTGCGCTAATAGTTGATTGCCATGGAGATTACCAGTTGATATTGGGAGTAGTTGTCTGCTACCAACTGATTGCAGAGTAGTCAGTGGACTACTAGATGAAGACATCGTGAAAGATACCTCCCTAGCTAAGAGGGAGTGTTGATGTTTTGGTAGTTGCGGGAGGAACTTTCCACTAGAAGACCTTTCTTAGATGAAGAGAAGATTCCAGAAGTCCAGGAAGACCATTAAACAACAAGAAGGATACCCAGAAGATGACTCAGTGGTCAAGGCAGTTGGTAGTGGGACAATATCATTTCAGAGGGAGTCTCTACCTCCCATGTTGTTGAGAGATGTCCTATATGCTCCGGGCTTGAAGAAGAACTTGGTGTCACTTTCCACTATTGAGGATAGGGGATATGAGGTATTGTTCCATGATGGGCATGTGCTCTTGTATCCTAAGAGATCCAGTGTCACTTTGGCCAAAGTGATTGGGATGTCGCATGAGAAGCTGTACAAGCTCATGTTTCAACTTGCCAGAGCATTGATGCATAGTACCAACAACAATGACCTTTGTGAGCTATGTCATAGGAGGATGGCACATTTGCACCATGGGGCTCTGAGGATATTGAGAGAGATTGTGACTGGAGTGCCAGAGTTCAGTACAGAGCACCAAGAGGTGTGCTCTTGGGAAGTACGCCAAGACTACCTTTCCAAGCAGTGACAACCGAGTAGCATGTATTCTTGATCTTATTCATACTGATGTATGTGGTCCTATGTCTTCTGCTTCTTTGAGTGGGATTTTGTATCATGTTACTTTCATTGATGACTTCTCTCAGAAGTCTTGGATTTTCTTCATGAAGACCAAAGGATAGGTCTTCCAGCGGTTCCAAGAGTTCAAAGCTCTTGTGGAGAACCAAACTGGGAAGAAAATTAAATTGTTGAGATTTGATAATGGGGGTGAGTATACCTCCAATGAGTTCAGTGACTTTTGTGCTAGGGAGGGCATTACGAGAGAAGTGACAGTTCCTTACAACCCGTAACATAATGGGGTTGCTGAGAGGGAGAACATGGCCATCGTTGGGGTTGCGAGAGCCATGTTACATGATCAGGGGCTACCATTGTTTCTTTGGGTTGAGGCTTGCAACATTGTAGTTTATCTGCAGAACAAGAGTCCACACAGAGTCTTGGGGGATAAGACTCCCGAGGAGACTTTCTCTAGGAAGAAGCCTGAGGTTGGGCACTTTAGGATTTTTGGGTGCCTTACCTATTCACATGTCCCTTCTGAGAAGAGGACAAAGCTATAACCCACGACAGAGAAGGGCATCTTTGTTGGGTCTAGCGAGACCTCGAAGGCTTTCCGCATATATACATCCCCTCTTCGAGGAAGACAGTTGTGCGACGGGATGTGAGATTTGAGGAGAATAGAGCCTTCTGGAGCAGTCAGCCCCTCAGACTCAGGTGAGCCCTTCATAGAGCATAGTGACAGAGTTTTGGACCACCTGCTTCAGGGATGACTGGTCCACACAGGGTCACAAATTACTGGTCCTCAGGTTATTGGTTCACATGGTACTGTTTTCTTAGACGACCTCGGGATCATCTTCAGGTACACAGTCTTCAGATGGAGAGATTGAGGAGGGTGAGTCCCGTCCAGATGATGTTACTTCAGAGAAGAGGAAGCCCAATTGGCTTCAAGACACTTTGAAGGAAGCACAAGGATCAGTGGGGAATCCTAGGCAGGCCGTGAGGGAGACTAAACCTCCTGAGAGGTTTTGCAACTATCTTGCGATGGTGAGCAGCGACAGAGAGTCTAAGCCTTCCACTTTTGAGGAGGCAGCAGGTCACAGGTCTGGAAGGACACCATGGTGGAAGAGTACAATTCCATCATGAAAAATGATGTTTGGTAGGTGGTTCCGAGACTTGAGGGGAAGTCAGTGGTGACTTCCAGTTGGCTCTACAAAATCAAGTATGTTGCTGATGGCAACATTGAGAAGTTCAAAGCTCGATTTGTAGCTCAGGGGTGTTCTCATAGATAGAGGGAGTTGACTATGATGAGACCTTTGCTCCGGTTGCTAGATATACCTCGATTAGGGCAGTGATCTCCATAGCAGCAAAGATGGGTTGGAAGATCCATCAGATGGACGTGAAGACCGCATTTTTGAATGGTCTCATATAGGAGGAGGTGTACATTGAGCTGCCTCAGGGCTTTGAAGTGCATGGGAGAGATTCTCATGTATGCAGACTGAAGAAGGCATTGTATGGGCTGAAGCAAGCTCCTAGAGCTTGGTATTCGAGGATAGATACATACTTGCAGCAAATGGGTTTCGAGAAGAGTGAGGCGGATCCCAACCTTTACTTCATTGTGGTTAGGGAGGATCCTCTCATTCTTGTGCTACATGTGGATGATCTCTTCATTACAGGGGTTGAGAGACTCATAGCTGGTTGCAAGGGGAGCCTTGCTTCAGAGTTTGAGATGAAAGACATTGGACTGATGCACTACTTGGGATTGGAGGTTTGGTAGGGGCCTTGACACATCTTTCTGGAATAGGGTAGATATGTTGTTGGCATTCTGAGGAGATTCCGGATGGAGAATTGTTAGCCCATGTCCACACCCATGATAACCAACTGGAAGAAGCTTCATTCTTCTGAGTCAGAGTTGGTTGATACCACGTTGTATCGTCAATTGATTGGTTCGCTAATGTATTTGGTCATTACCAGACCAGATCTTTGTTTTGCTGTCAACTCTCTTAGTTAGTTTATGATGGAGCCTCAGAGAGTGCATTGGGTGGAAGTAAAACATGTGCTCAGGTACCTTAAGGGTACGATGGATTATGGCCTGAACTATGAGAGAGGGGATGGAGTCAGATTGATTGGCTACAAAGATTTAGATTGGGCAAGATGTGTCAGTGACAGGAAGAGTACCTCGGGTTGTTGTTTTGGATTGGGATAAGTAGTGGTGTCTTGGTTTAGTCGGAAGCAAAAGTAAGTGGCTTTGAGTTCTGCAGAGGCCGAGTATATGGCAGCCAGTCAGATCAGTTGTGAGGCCATATGGCTTCGCAAGTTGTTGGTTGGGATATTTGGTGTGCAGATGAGACCCATGGTGATTTCTTGTGACAATCGGAGTTGCATCAAACTCTCTGAGAATCCAGTTTTCCATGACAGGTCTAAACACATCGAGATTAGATATCATTTCATCTGGGACTATGTTAAGAGAGGAGCAGTTGAGCTATAATTTATATCCATCGATGAGCAGGTGGCAGACATCCTCACTAAGGCTTTGGGGAGAGACAAGTTTGTACCTTTTAGAGATAAGCTTGGGGTGATGAGGAACACTTTCCTCGGTAAGAGGGAGTGTTAAAATTAAATTAAAAAGTACCAAGGACAAGTGTTTCTCATCACCTAGGCGCCTAGGGGTGAGAAAGTGTCCAATGCAGTCCCTAGTGCATTTAGTGTTGATATTTTGGTAGCTGCGGGAGGTATTAACCTCCACGTGTAACCTTGACAAGAATATAATATTCTGCGAAGCAAGAGAAACCCTAAAAGCCTTGGACATAACCCTAGAAGACAAGTCAGCTAAAGAAAATAATCAATATTGAGTTTCTAGCCTCCAGAAAGAGAAGTCGGCCCAGATAACTAAGAAAGAGTAGTATAAATACAGGATGCCAGAGCTCATTTGGACACACATAGCTCGCAATTGCAGAAATTTAGTATGTGCGTAAGTTTGGAGAGTAGATGCAGTTGCAGCTATTGCAACTTGTATTTTCGGTTTTAGGCTTGGACTTTCTCTTGGTTATGGTTTGGACTTTCTGCCTTGTGCGCTAGCTCTGGAGAGAGGTACGCTACATTGATTGGCTATTGGTTCTAGGGTTTGCTTCCAGAATTATTCTCTCTATCAAGGTTAAGGTGCTTGGGGGTGGCTTCGGCCTATGGTTGGGTGACAATATTGCTATATTGTCTATGGTGAAACGAGCACACCTATTTTTCTAACAGGTTATGGGCCCACGCTATCTTCGGACAGTCTAACCGCTGGAAGATAGATTGGGAGGATTTGCTCAGTTACAGTTACAGTTGCAGTCAAAGTTTTTGCTGTAGCAACGAGACCCTAACCCTCTTGTTGAGGCACCTTAAGTGAAGAGATTGACCTAATTTCTGGATAGCCTAGTGCACCCTAACTTAGCGCACCTCTCGGTACTCTCAACAAGCTAAGACGTCAAGTTTGAGTTTTTGGTCAAAGTCAAAAGTTGACCAAGTCAAAATCAAAGGTTGACCAAGTCAAAGCAATCATGACTTACTCTATGAAGTTAGAAAACAAGTTAGAAGGGGCTTCTAACTTCAGAGCATGGAAAACAAGGATGGACCTCATCCTTGCCAAGAATAAAGTATTGGATATCGGGAAAGGAAAGATCGTGGAACCATAGTTTGAAGAAGGAAAAGAGAAGGAATCTTGGAACGTTGGAATTATGGAGAAGTTCAAGGACAATGACATCAATGCCATGAGTATCATAATGGACTATGTAAAAGACCACTTGATACCCTACATCTCTCATCTCGACTCATCTAAGATGTACGATGCCCTAACTAATTTCTTCTCAGTCAGAAACATTGGACAAGTAATGAGTCTAAAGAATGAGCTCCGTGACATGAAAATGAATGATGATTACATCATAACATCATACTTTGTAAGAATCTCTTAGTTAAGAGATCAACTACAAGCTATTGAAGAAATCATTTAAGAAAAAGGAACTGGTAAATATAGTAATCAATGGCCTTCCCAAGACATGGGATGCATTTGCCGCAAGCATGAACACAAGAAAGGAGTATCCCACATTTGAAGAACTTTGAACTTGCTGTGCAAAAGAAAAATCAAGGATTAACGCAAAAGCGAAATCCCAAAATAAATACGAAGATCAAGCATTCACAACAAAGTTCAAGAATTTCAGGAATAAGAAGAAGTTTGGCTTGAGGAAGAAATGGATATGTCAAAGATACAATGCTTCAACTGTCGAAAATATGGTCACTACAAGAACCACTGTCCCGAGTTAAAGAAAAGGAAGGAAACAGACGAAGCATCAGTTGCCGAAGAAAGGGAACCCTCAAAGAAGGCCAAGCAGGATAAAACAAACGTCTTCTTCTAAGTCAAGGCAATACACATGAGAAGATGAAGTACGTTGACAATCCTTGGTAACAATTCTTGTGGAAGCTATTATATAAGTAACAACTGCCAGATAAGTCGAAATCAGAATCAAACTTGAAGAGACCCAGAAGAAGTCAAAACAGAAAGAGGTCGACAATCAAGAGGAAATTAGAAAAAGACTTGTGACACTTTGTAGAAGGCAATGAAGATGTAGAGGAAAGCGTGGACTCTCTTAGATGGAGGGAGCTGATTACAAAATTCCAAAAGAAGAGCATGCATTCATGCATGAAGAAAGGATTAGGAGGGAGCTAATCTTAAATGATATGATCCATTAAGGATTATGAAGTATCTGTCCATGTTCCCATTGAAAGCAACACGTGTTCAGTTTAACTCTAGAAGAAGTCTTCTTCGAAAAGAAGCCTTAAAGTATCCTTGGTTGTCCATCTACATCCATGATCCTATGATGAAAGGAAGAAGTTGGAATCTTCAGGGCATGGAATCTATAGAAGACTCCATGGACCCAAGAGCTAAAAGGAAACATGAGGAAGAACATGAAGATCCCAAGAAAGAAAGAAAAGCCAGAACAACCAGTTATTATACCGAGAATCACAAAGACTACCAACTTGGTTTGAACCCACTAGAAGCAATCAAGCAGAAGAAATGGAAGTTATGATAAAGAACAATGTATGTAAAAAATGTGAAAAAGACTTATGAATGGAAGCATTGCGAGATTCAAAAGTTCTTCCAAAAGAAGAGAAAATACTACGACGACAACTCGTTCTAGTAAACCAGATATACCTCTTGTAGTATCCATGGATTGGAATTTACATATAAAAGACTGTTCTTCCCAAATAAAGCAAATTGAGAAAGAAGCTTATACCAGAAAGAGACCCATGTATGTAGATATAAGAAGACCTTGTATGGATTCAAACAACCTGATGCAGAGTGTCTTATATACAACAGAAGCATGGTGAAAACTTTCTATGATAGAAATAGTGTATCAGAATGGTTACTCAGAAGTCTGGGATGATGGATTGCTAATCCATGACAAAATCTCATGATGATAGAAAAGTGCTACTTGGATATGTTTCAGTTTGAGCTTTGCCACGATGTCATGAGCTAGCAGGAAACATAAGTACTGAATTCAACCATGATATATTGTAATGATCAGAGCTATGTGAAGCCTTCAGAGAAAACCAGTGTTCCATGATAGACCGAAGTACATTGAGATCAAGCATATTCTTCGTGATAAAGTCCAGAAGAGAGAATTGGTTCCAACTTCCCCAATATATCTCCACCGATGAGTAGATAACAAATATTTTGGTAAAGCCTCTGTCCAAGATGAAAAGTTTACATACTTAAGAAACAAGATGGGGCTCGTGGAGACAACTTCCTTATTGAAAAAGGAAGAGATTACTCCCAAGTTGGGAGGGAGCACTGATATGTTATTGATTTATGGACAGTCATTTTTCAGTTCAAAGAAATGGTCTAGGATGAGTAGTTCCTTTTTAGTTCGAAAAGTGGTTTGAGATTTCTGACGGACATGCATTTTCCAGTTCGGAAAATGGTCCAGATCGGACAATTATTTTCGTAATGAAAATGGTTCGATAGATTGTTGATGTACCATAGATAGTGATTCCCTTTGTGGCCAGTGCAGGGGAATGGTCTAGGACAATCATTCTTCTTGGCAGTCAATCTAAGTAGTGGCCAAGTAGAATGGTCCGCCTTGCCGGGCAGTGATTCTTTCTAAGTTCACAGTTGTGAGCAGTTTCGAAGAATGGTCCGTTTTGGAGGTTGGTGCAGGACAATCATTTCCATTAGGAAATGGTCCAAACAGTCATTCCCTAGGGAAAACTCATTCTCTTCAGGTTGCACTATGATTAGTGTCGGAGGAATGGCCCAGTTAGGTGAATGGTCCAGGCTCAACAATCAGGGATAGGCATTCCCTAGGGCAGACTCATTCTCTCCAGGTTGCACTATGATTAGTGATGGAGGAATGGCCCAATTAGGTGAATGGTCCAGGCTCAGAAATCAGGGACAGTTATTCTTCTATGCTTGAGAAGAATAGTCCAGATAGCCCATGGTTGATGTTTTACCTTCTGAGGGTAGATGCTCTTCCAGATCTCACATATGTGAGTGGAAGAATGGCCCATATGACTCAGTTTATATCATGATATTGTTTTATGCAGGTTGATATCAGATGATATGATTGCTATGGAGACTGTATGTCTCTGGACAGTAGATGTATGCTACTGTGGTGGATGTGTTCCACTGGTTGTG
>SNQJ01S0026830.1:81495-95893 GCA_010110895.2 Picea sitchensis | reverse complement strand
GTCACCAGAGCCAAATTTCCTTGACACTACTTGCCACTGTTCTTCCTTATTCGTACCAGGGGGTGAAGATGCATCTGTTGCCTTGCAATTTTTTGGCAAAATGCCCATATTCATGGCAAATTTTGCACTTAAATGGTAGCTGTTCATAGTCAAGCTGCTGCACATGTTGCCAGTTGTCCAGAGAGATGACAACAACTTTAGGGATCCATTTCTCGAGATCTACTTCAACACAAATTCTTGCGCAAGAGAACATGTTTTCCTTTGGCTCAACTCGGTCTATATACCTACTAGTAGAGTTCCCAATGCAGCGGAGCGCATCATCACTCCAACAATGACAAAGATGATGCAGGAGTTGAACCCATATCGGTACGACCAATGGAACATCATTATCAGGACTGAAATCGGGGGTCCATTTGTTTAATTATATCCCTCTTGCCCCCAAAAAATATGGGCCACTTCTGAAGATCACATGTCAATCTTCCTTAAACTCAAAGAGAAAGGAAAAGTATCCTCTGCCGCAAAAGGAGTGATTCAAGGGGCCTCTAATGAGGGTGTTGACCGCCCATTTAGCACCGGTGGTCAACTCCATGTGCCATGAAGAGATGCATCATCAGATGCAAATTTGTCGAAGACTTTTGTCGAAGACTTTGGTTCTACAGGGTAGTGTTTGGCCCCAACACTTTATTTTGTAATTGGAATTTTCGCACCCCTGCNTCCAACTGGGTGGTTATAACCACCTTTATTATAATTCAGTGCCCCTTTAATATTTTCTGGGGCCGACTTCTTATTCTGCCTATTACAATTATCTTTTGACCAATTCGCAAAAGGGGATTTGGTCCTTTATAATAACCGTCATGATCAATCTGCAATGGGGATTGATCCAATGAATAATATATCAAATAATAATAAGAATACTCTTTGCAGTTACATTATTTCAACACATCCAATTCTTTTTGCTTCTAACAGGTGCTTGGATCATATACCTCTCCACTTGACCATATCTGGGGGGAATGACAGGATGACCTACTAAGTTGGTACCCATAGGGTTTGAGTTGCCACTGGGGGGGTTCATGAGAAGCCATCGTCCGCTCCCACCATACTTACCAGTTTCCATCTTTCTCCTGCTCATCCATCCCATTACACTGGTTCGGGCATTGAGTTGGCCAAATATTTAAGGGTTGTACCTTACCTTGTGTGAGGAAGGGGCTAAAGGCCCAAAGGGTAAAAGTAGCTGGCAAAAGATAGAAGCCAAAGAATGAAACCTTCACATGCTTCGCCCAGGGGTCCCCGAGAAAGCAGTAAAAAGCTTCTCAGCAAAAAACAGAGGGACCCATAAAAATAATGAAACAAGACCTAGTTAGAGGATAGGGGTTCTCATCATGAGCCAGCCTATTAGGTCCATGGGCATGTAGCGGTATGACACTACTAGCAGTCGGTCACCACGCCAGGGTAGTGGATCTTGGTGGCATAGCCAAGAGAAAGGGGGTCTCATCACAAGCCAGCTTTCTCATTTCCATGAAATGCTTGTGGTTAACATTGCCACCTCTGGTCACCACGCTCGAGCAGTGTCCCTTAACTATCTTCTTGAAAGAAAAAGCAATAAGAATAAAGACAAACGGAATGAATGGGCTTGGAAACATTTGCATCCATGACATGTGCAGCTCACCCTGTACAGAGGCACCCACAAGTAAGCCATACATTTCCCTGCTATCACTGCACCCCTTGCCCAGACATCCCTTACCACCTCATCCACTCACATGGCTTAGAATTGATTTCTCCTGGAAACATCCCACATCTGGTGAGCATTAGTCCAATAGGACGTCCTAGCGTTTCCTCCAAACTTGGCCTGTAGATTAGTATAATGTATGTGAGCACTTGTCCAGGTAGAGGGGGTTTTATGCACATGTTTAATAACTTGATGATTAGATGTGATTGACATTGCTATGATCCCTGTGACTTATGGGCCCATGGAGGGCGAATCTGTTGATGTTACAGGACCATACCTGATGGACAGGTACACATGGGGAGATGATCAGTTCGAACCTCCATGGGGCTCAAATCCCACCAGATGGATGTTGAGACCCCGACAGGGGGCAGAGACATATCAGAGGATTGCACCAGAGAAAGAGGAGGACGTTCCACCAAAGGCAGCATGGAAGACCCGTACCCAAGGGGGTTGTGCCCTTTCCACCAAGACGTAGGCCTTGGAAGGTCCATGACGTCACCCAGGGCACCCATGATGTCATCCAGTAATTTTGGAGGTTTTGGGAGGCAGTTGTGTGCCAAGTGACACGTGTGGCAGGTTCCTGAGGCCCAAGAAGGCCTAATGTTTTGCTCCAAGAGGCCAACGTTGCCCTAAAAGGGCCTAACATCACCCTAAAAGGGCATGACGTCATCATTTATTCTTGATTTAGGGTTTTAATTGTGACATTTAATGTAAAACAATATTTTTGATGTAAATTGGCCATGTCGAGCTTTTTTGACCTAAAGTAAAATTAAAGGTCAATGGTATTGTATAAGTAGAGAGCCAAAACTCTCATTTTATCATCATCTTTAACTCACACTTGTGTGAGGTCTGAAATTTGCGGCCCTCATTAGGATTTTGGACTGAAATTTTGGTGCGCACTTGTTGGAGGAGGGCTATTTTTGGTGAATTTAGCATTTTTCTTGGTGGTAAGTCTACAACTAGGGTTTTGCTTCATGATGCTTGGTGAATGTGAGTAAAATTCTGCAATTCTTCTCTTACTTGAATGGTTATGGTGTTTTATAAAATTGCTAGCTCAAACCCTAGGGATCAAGCACATGTTATTGTCCTTGTTCTAATTTGCTATCCACCTACTAGATTGTGCCAAGGAGCCTTTTCTTGAAGACATTTGCTAGGGCCTTGTCATTGCAACACCCTAGCATTTGTCATTTCATCTTAGCCGTTTTTTTACTTTATCTTTGAGTTAAGGAAGGAGGAAAACCTACTAAGGCCTAGGGCTACCTACACCTTAGTAGTCGTTTTCCCTAGGGTTTGGTGGTTGAAGCCTTGGCTTTCCGACATTTCATCCATCAAATTAGTCTTATCTTTGGCTCTATTATTATCATCTTGCTCATTCAACTCTTGCAGCCACTTATTGACTCCATTTTTCCCTATGAAAGAACTAGTCTAAGATCTCTCTCTTGAGTGTCTTGATCACAACCTTCAAACATCCAAATCTTCGAACAAACTACTAACACCTTCTAACCCTAGATTAGATTGATCTACTAACCTAATTGTTGCTACTATTCAACTAGGTTACAGCCATTTTTGCGGCATTTAAAGCTTCTCTAAGCGATTGTAAAGATTGACTAATGCATAGCCTTATTTGCTTCTGATGAATGTTGGTGTTATGGCATTGATGATTAATTATTCCTGCTCATTTTGAAGCTTTTCTAAGGCATTAATTGTGAAGTATTGTCTTGTGATTATTGTTGCTATACATCTTTGTTTACTTCATCAATATATTAGTCAATTGTTTTTATTGAGAAAGTCTTTGGTTATATGAAGTACTAACCAGCGAGCGTTCTTGCAAATATAGTTTTATGTTGCTTTGTTCCGAACAAGTACACTTCTGGTTTATTATCTCTTTATTGGTTGTTTAACCAGACTTTCTGATCAGTGGTGACTTGTGAGAGGGAACCTTTTACTTGGCCTTTATCCTTTGCCTTCTCAGAACCCCAGGTCACTGGGGACGTCTCCCTTGGGCCTACCACCCTAAATAGAAAGAGACATCCTATTGAGGTGACAGTGATAGGATAGTCTCACGTTACGCCAATTTGTCTTCTTTTCCCTTTCCCTTTTATCAAAGTACAAATTATGCAATAACAGGTCCTTAAAACTACTCGACCTTATAGGAATGTTTGTCCCATGGACTCTAGGGAGGTAAAGGTCTTTGGCATAATTAAGAATTTGGTGGTTCATTTGGTTGTTTATCCAGACATTGCAATCTTGATGGATGTTGTATTTATTCATATTCTAGATTCTTAGGGTATGTTCCTTTCTAGAAAGTTCTCGACTGATATAGGTGGCTCAATGAAAATGGATCGTTCATATGCCACCATTCCTACTCGAGAGGGTACATTCATGACCTTGTATAGGGAAGAGTTCAAAAGATATCATGTAGAGGAACCTAAGGAACCCATGAACGAATTAGTATGCACTGTAGATGACAACACGGGTAACTATGCAATCCTTTTTCACTACTAGCCCCTGAGCTTGATGAAGAAGAAAATAAAGGCATGAAGGATGAAATTTTGAGCAAGTATTTTGACGAAGCACAATCCCAATCAATAAATGGTGTTGGAATCGTTTTCATCTCTCCCACACAAGAGAATTTGAGTCTCTCCTATAGGTTGGAATTTGAGGCCACCAACAAACTTGTCGAGTATGAACCTTTGCTCCTTGGCATTGAAATAGCTAACGATATGGGTATCAAATTCCTAGAATTTATTAGAGATACTGAACTCATAATCTTCCAAGTCAAAGACAAGTACTCCACAAAGAATGAAAGGTTAAAACAATATAAGAAGGTTGTATTAAGCCTCATTAATCAATTTTTGTGCATAAGTGTATCTAATATTCATTGGTTTAATTCATTCATTTGCAATCTTGTAAACATCTTGTAACCTACTTGTAATGAAACACCCCTTAACATAGTTGACCCCTTGCCCAATCTTTAGGCACTAGTCTTAGTTGACCTAGGGAAAAGGCTTGACTTACATACTAACCCTTGCATCTTGCATTGCTGCTTGTGCATTTTAGAATTAGAATCCCCCAAAACATTGTAAATAATTAAAACTAACTCCTAGAACTTAACTTTAACACATCTAGTAACTAAGGTCTACCCCCTTTGGCTTCCCTAGGAGTAAGCCTAGACGGAAGAGGTTCCGGTCAAAGTGACAGCGTGGGCTGTGAACCTAGGCATNACTTAACTTTAACACATCTAGTAACTAAGGTCTACCCCCTTTGACTTCCCTAGGAGTAAGCTTAGACGAAAGAGGTTTCAGTCAAAGTGACAACGTGGGCTGTGAACCTAGGCATTGTGCCTCCAAGGACACACTAAGTGAGCCAGACTTAGCTCATGTTTGCAAGTGTGTATAAGGACGACAACATAGGGGTTTTGATCTTTTCTCCAGCCAAGTTGCAACTAGCTTTGGGGAATGCCAGATACCTATGAACTGACTGATTAGGCCACGATCATCTAGAGCAATCGCTTTCTTCTTTGCCGAGGAGGGTGGGACTTAAACTTTCGGCATCTTGTCCAATTTTTTCACAAACTTGGTAGTTTGGGGCTTTGAATTCTTGACTGAACCAACAACTAGTGATTGGAAAACCAGAGCATCATCTTTTAGAGGGGGCTGTTGCCCCCTCCCAGTGCCATCATCCATAGATCTCAAGCTAGACGCTAGGGTTATAGACACGTCGCTCTAGGGTTTTGATATGCGAGGACGAAAGCTTTAAACATAATACACTAAGTACTCCTTTATTGTTAGCCACAAAGACAAGGAATTATTTTTCCTCTTTATGCTCAACTACATTGGTTTGTTTCTTCCCAAATTGATCTTCACAGTTAAAGGCCCTTGGTGTGTTTTTCATCCCACAATTGTTCTTGCAAAAATTGGCTTTGTGGCCCATATTAACACAATGAAAACATTCGATACATTTTCCTGTTTTTTATGATCCTAATCAACACACTTTCTGCCATCTTCTTGATGATCTTTATGTTTGCAAGGCTTACCTTTGCCCTTGAACTTTGTTGCTAGTGTCACCTTTGATTCTCCATCTTGCGGCTACTACCGAATTACTTTTTTCCACTTGTCATTTTGCAAAAGATTATTGCTCAATTGCTCAAATGTCAGATCAATGTCTTTAGAGGTTATATTCAAAATCTCCACAAAATTCTTAAACAAAGTCTTTAGGCTTTTCGATGTAATTATCACTAGATCTTCTTCTTCAACTTTTCTATCAATTACCTTCAGTTGATCTCTTATATATTTAATTTCTAGCAAATGATCCCAAAGTGAATCATGCTCTTCCATCTTCATAGAGAATGTCATTTTCTATAAGAAAGAAGTCCTACCTTCGTTTGAAGTTTCATGCATATTGTTTTGGATGTCCCCCAATTTGGATTGCATCATCTCCATCTTGAACTTCAACTTGTTAGCTTTTGAGGTTACTCCGAAAGTGTTTACATCATGTTTGGGGTGCTTCATTACCTTTGGGGTACATGGTGTATGTTCAACCCTTGGATGGTCTGAGATGGATTGGCACATGAGAGATGGTCTGTGACAAATTTGCATGGTGGAGATAGCTTGCCTAGTGATTGCTCGACCTTAGTTAGGTGTTGGCTTGGTATTCTTTTCTTGGGAATTGGAGTTCTCTTGATAGTTTGGTGGACGTCCTTCACGATGGCTACATGGAGAGGTTCACTTTCCTAGAGAATGCCCTACTTGGGAGGAGGACCATTGTGCATTCTAGAGGAGGGCATCATGCCCTAGATTGCATGGGATAGCTTGGATTCTTGTTTGGAGGCTTGGAGTTGCCTCGTGGATGTCTAGGGTGCGACAATATTTTTGCAAGGGGCATCTGACCCAATGGAGTACATTTCTTAGGAGGATTGATGCAATCCGTGGAGGCTTGTGATGGAGAGATGTGGACATACCTTGTGTAGCTACATCATCTAAGATCCCTTATTGTGTTCATCATCACTTTGGTGCATGACATGTGTACTTTGGAGTGGAGCACTTCACTTGTGTTGGCCTACAAGTGGTCATTGTAGGTTCCTTGTAAGGGCTTAGGCCTACATTGTATTTTTGGCCTCCCTTGCCTCTCATATATATAAAGGAAGGAGTGAGTCCTTTCATCATCATCATCATTGTACTCTTTTCTTTGTAACTTGTCTTCTTGTTGTGATTCGCTAGGGTTCATGAGTTCATGGGGAAACCCTAGGAGAAGCTATGGAAGGGAAAGATGACATGTTGGTTTGGAGTTTGTTGTTGTGACTAGGGTTTACTCTTATGGAGGAGACATTAGAGATGATCACATATATCACTTACACTCATCTTGTATTCACTCTTGTGTTCAGATGTGACCTATAGAGTAGTGTGCACTAGTCTTTTCTCTCTCTTGGGCTTCATTTGTACTTGATTTCTCTCTCTCACTTGGAGTTACTAGGGTTTCCTTGTCTTCTTGGAGTATCTTGGATGTCTAGGGTTATGGATTATCCCTTGAAGGTTTGAGATTAGGGTTTTGTTATAAAACCCTAGGGTATCCTTGGTGGAGAAGAAGAAGAGAAGAGGACGTCTTGCCTTAGAGTACTTGTTGGAGTGATTTTTGCGTGTTGGAGCTCCTTGGTTGAGCTAGGGTTTTGGAGAAATAGTGGACCTGTACTAGCCTTGAGAGAAGGATATGATATGCACATGTCCTTCATCTTGAGCATATTAATGAAGTTTTCAGCTGTCCAAAACTTGTGCAATTTCCAGATTTGATTTTCAGCCATATATTTTCTTCATGCATTGTTATTTATGGCTATATGTCTTGATGATTTGACATAAGTAAAAGGACAATTTGTTAAGTAATTTGACATCATCATTGAAGAATCTAAGGGCCGTTTTACTGCTACCTGCTACTTTACTGCTGTTATAACTTCTGTAAAAGTGAATTTTTAGATCTGGTTTATGTGGGATAAGTTTTCCTAGAGGGTTGAAACTTATCTAGTTTGTTTGGTATCTTTTCTCTTTGAATTGCCTAGAATATTGGGTTCTTAGAAAGTGAAATATTGTACTCTTTCTGCTGTTGTTTTATACTGTATTTCATAACAGCCCTAAGGCTGAAAATTCATAGGGTTCAGATCCGGGAAAGCTCTAGTCAAAGAGGTGAAATTTCTATTTTGCATCAAAAGTCAAAGACCTTTGACTTGAACGAAATTTTTTATATGGTTTCAGAGTTTGTTGTGGCTGAGATCACTCTAGTGTAAGAGTGAGCTTGTATTAGCTGAAGATTTATAGGAGAGGTGATTGACCTTGTTTGAGGTTGTTGGGTGTGATACCCTGGGTTGCTTGAGAGAAGCACCTTGACCCTTGGAAGGGTTGTTTCTTCGTCATATTGCATATTTTCCAGGATGGATATGGCTTTGGTATCTTGCTTGTCCTCTAACACTATGTCTAGTGTTGGATGGTATGTGGACAATGGAGCTTCAAGATATAAGACATGACATGTCATTATTTAGTAGGATTCAAGAGCTAGAGGGAGGCACGACTGTGGAGGTTGGTGATGATGCCACGTATCTTGTGAGAGGAGTTGGCTCCATTTCTTTTCAGATGCCTTCAGGTGATGTTCTTAAGCTAAGTGTTATTCTATTGGTTCACGATTTGAGGAAGAACCTCCTTTCAATTGCTTGTATGACAGATATATAGTGGAGAGTTGGTTTTGAGGGACAACAATGCACCATTAGTGACTGTAGTCTAGCTATTCTGAGGTCTTTGGCTACAGGGGTGAGAGAGGGTGTCTTTTATGGGTTACTTGCTGATCTAGTGCCACTTGTATATACTAGTGGGAGGTTGGAAAATCCTTTTTTCTTTGAGGAGGTGCATGCATGGTGGGATGCCATGGAGATAGGTTCAAAATCTATTATGGATGTTATGATAGCATCTTGTGTTGATGAGTAGAGATGTGATATTTGATGAGGATGTGAGGTCTTCTTGTTCACATGATTCTCCTTTAATGATTGAGGAGAATGTTGAGGTTGGTGTTCCAAACATTGATTTAGAGACTTGAGATGAGTCAGATTTAGAGAGAGATGAGGTGAGATTAGGGTTTGATATGCCCTCACCTTCTACCCTAGTACATAGGGGGCCAAGATGGCTCTCTTAGACATTGCAGGAGACTTGAGAGCTATAGGAGTGCCTAGATCTTCAGTGAGGGCAAGTATGTCTCCTAGGAGATATGATAGTCATATTGCATTGGTTTACTCCATCAATGAGTCTTCAAGTTGTTCATTGGAGGAGAGGTGTGATACCTTGATGGAAGATGATGTTGAGTTTGATTCCAAATTTACAGCTGATGGTAGTGTTGTAGAGTACAAGGACATGGTTGATGGATTCTCTTAGACAAAGGGAGTTCCCCATGATGTTACTGTTGCTTTAGGATTCTTTGAGGATGAGGGAGTTGACCTAGTTTAAGTTGTTTCAATTGCTGGAGGATTTGAGGTGCATGAGACGGATTCTCATGTTAATAGGTTGTTGATGGCCTTGCTTGTATAGGTTGTTATCTATACCATGAGCTTGTTATTCCAGGATCGAGGAGTTTCCATGTGCAGATTTCTATCTTTGTTCTTTTGATAGATGTGACCCACTTGTCTTGATCTTATATCGAGATATGATTAGCTCTACAGGATGTCCTGGACAACTCATGATGTGATGTCCGTTGATATTGGCTCGTAATGTTGACTTGGAGGATTTTGGAGTTTGGCAGTTCGCTTTTGTTCCAGGGTTATGTTCCTTCATATTCACAGGTGGTCAATAGTCTTTGGATGATTGAGATTTTGTGATCAGTGTTGATAACATCGACGATGTTTCAAAAAATCATGATTTTTTTAGGCTGCTGATTTTTCAGCCAGAAAAATTCGCGATTTTTATTTTTCCAATTTTTCCCAATTTTTGCCACAGAATATATTTTGTATCTTTTAATGTTTGGCACGGTTTGTCGATTTTTTCGTCGATGTTTTCCAGACCCTCGTCGACTTTTTGCCGATGCCAATGTTATTAACACTGGTTGTGATAGCATGGGTGGCAAGTCCTTTACATGTGACAATGTTGATTTTGGGGTTGTAATGAGTACAAATTCGCAGGTAGGAGGTTTGGTGGAGTTGTAGAGGGAGTTGATAGGTGTCCGTGTAAACACTTTCGTCATAAAGAGGGAGTGTTAGCATTTGGGGTTCATAAGTTCATGTGGAAACCCTATGAGAAGCTATGGAAGGGAAAGAGGACATTTTGGTTTGGAGTTTTCTCTTGTGACTAGGATTTGTTCTTATGGAAGAGACGTTGAAGATGATCACATATATCACATACACTCATCTTGTAGTGACTCTTGTGTTCATATGTGACCTACAGAGGAGTGTGCACTAGTCTTCTCTCTTTTGGTCTTCATTGATACTCTCTCTCTCTCTCTCTCCTAGAGTCGCTAGGGTTTCTTGGCCTTCTTGGAGTATCTTGGAGCATCTTGGAAGTCTAGGTTAGGGTTTGTCCTTTGGAGGTTTGAGATTAGGGTTTTGTGATAAAACCCTAGGGTATCTTTGGTGGAGAAGAAGAAGAGAATAGGATGCCTTGCTTTGGAGGACTTGTTGGAGTGATTCTTGCATGATGGAGCTCCCTGGTTGAGCTAGGGTTTTCTTGTTTTCCCTAGCTAGGGTTTTGGAGAGCTAGTGGACTTGTATTAGCCTTGATTGATGGCTATGGTATGTACATATATGATATATTTCATCTTGAGCATATTAATGAAGTTTTCAGCTGTCCAAAATTTGTGCAATTTCTAGATTTGATTTTGAACCATGTATGTTCTTCATGCATTGTTATTTACAGCTATATATGTCTCTATGCTTTGACATAAGTAAAAGGACGATCTGTTAAGTGATTTGACATTATCATTGAAGAATCTAAAGGCTGTTTTAATATTAGGCATTTATTAATATTTGTACGGATTAAGGATCAGGCATGTTTCAAAGAGCATTACAGAATTCCCGAATGTGCACAGCTCCTCTATTTTTCCCTGTTTTTTGGTTTTATAATATTTGTTTTATATTTGTTTAATATATATTATTGTTGCTCCCAACATGTTGTTTCCTGTAAATTTGGGCAAAACTTCTAGCCATTTTGGACACTCGTACGTGTGTTCCAGAAGTTCCCACATTCAGGAAACTTGTGCAATGTAGCTTTAAAACAATTTGTACTGGTCTCTTGGTATTTGAATTGCCTTCACTCTATTTTGTCTCATTTGGTGTTAAGATTAATGAGATCAGATGGTCTGTCCACTACGGTGATCTATCAGATATATTTCCAATATGATGCTTTTCAAGGAAACATTGATAGCCATTTTTGTAACATGATGTATTACCTGTTTAGTAACGGAAAAAAACCTTCTTGCCAGCATTATGTTTTAGATGAATAGTCTTTCAGCACGTCAACAAATGTTTGGTGGCATTGACTGCATTATCTGACCAGTTCAAATATTTTTTTTCTGAATAAAGAGACTAAAATGTTTGTTTTCTGTTATTTCTTAACCTTTTTTAAATTGCTTTTGAAGCTGGATAATATCTAGTTCTGTGCAGAGTTATAAATTTCACTCATAAGCTCAACAGATATGATGTGGAAATTTTCATCTGAAAACAAGTTTCTTCTCACATTCTTTAAAAAGGCATCCGAGGACAGATATTCCCAATGTCCCATGATAAGTTGTTTTAACTGTCTGATCTTTCCAACATATCATTCAACTTGATGAAATTACCGGGAAAAATTGCAAGGAAAATCTTCCCTTAATAAAGATTTATATCTTTTTGCATGTGGACTAACCTTTCCCAAAACTCCTGTGCATGCAGAATATTTATTTTCAATACTAGGATGATTGTACTTACCCATCAAGGCGTTTTTGATTTTATCTTTTGTGCAGATTCCTAAGCTGGGAACAGCTGCAGAGTATTTCTTCAAACTGGGAGTGGAGGGCAAAAGATTTCGTCCCATGGTAATTGCATAAGATAATTTTTTTTCCCAAAAGCTTTTTTCTTGATTTAATGGCTTGTTAAAGCCAAATCAAGGGTGCTGAGATATTGGTTTTTCCTTATCTTGTTGTAGTTCTGTATATGTTGTTTTAACAGAAGAGACTAACATCATTTATTAATTTAATCCTATCTAAGTGAATTGGTCACAGAAGACTTAAAATTCAAAGCAATTAGCAAAGTTTGATATATAATTATTCAAAACTATTTTAGGATTAGAAGGCCTTAGGTGGTTCTTATTTCTAGTTTTTAAAATCAACACTTTTTTGCCAATTTTCCTCATATGCTTGTTTAATTATATGTTCACTCGTGCAGGGTTATAAAACATTGAAATATTAGTATGTTCCTACTAGTAGGGCTTTAAAGAGATGCGCTTTATGAAAATGGAAAGAAACAGTAGATAATCATCCCTTACAATGTAAGTATCTTTCAATGCATTGCAGATGTGCTGTAGTGACTCGGAAGAGATGGATTGTCCTGCATTATTTTTCAAAGGAAATAATCTTAAAAGCACTTATGCAACATGGAGCTCATTTACAAATAACAGTATTTTCTGTAATAATAATAATAATAGGCTTTCTATACCATGTGCAATTAACAAAGTGAATGAATTAGAGCAGCTTTCATCTCAAGGTTCATGTCTATTCAACAAGTTACTATTCAATGTGTATATATGACGTCACATGTCAATGTTATATCATCTCATACCAATCATTCATATTCACAATTATTTATTTTTATGCTTTATGAATTTCTTGTCTTCATCCTATTTATTTCTTTTGGATATTTGAATGAATGAACCAGTTGGTTCATAACACTGGTATCAGAGCCCTTTTTCAGGCCATATCTGCTGTCAAAGGAGCATCAAATCCTTTTTTGGGTTGTAGGCATCTTTACTTAAAGATCTTAAACAAGTAGATCCAGTTGAAATATAAATCTCATCAAGAAAAAGGATTCTGCTGCAGGGCCTTTTGCCACAAACCAAAATGCCAAGTGGCATCACATCAAAACTTGTCAAAGTCATAGTGGTGCTACCCTTGGGACAAGATTAAAAATTAAAAAAAGAAAAATAAAACTCAATGTCAAAGGTAAGGTGAATTAAACAAGATTAAACAGTTTGAAAAAATCTTAAAATTTGGAACCCGACATTGTTGTCAAGCTAAGTCACCATACATGTGGACACGGAAATAGGAGTATCCGACACGGGCATGGCGATCCCTGGAAACAGGACACAGAGGACACCTTATATATATATATTAAATTACGGATTACACATACAAAAATGAAATAATTAATAAAAATGTAAATATTTACATGAATGATGATGATGAGACAAGTTCGTTATTCAATCATACAACTAGTACTAAGTTTTAACTTAGTTACTAATATAAATGATGAATCATGATAAATATTAAAATCATAATGACAAACATTGAAATTTGAAACACACAAGAAATTCAAACCATAAACTGCAGTTTTCTCATTAAGTCATCAAAATCAAAATGTGTTACATAAACACAGACTCCTGAGTCATTGCTACAGGCTACAACCTACAAGCTACTATAGGTGGGAATGCTAGTGGCAAATACAAAATAAGGTAGAACTAGATACTAGAACTGTAGATGGAAGAATCCCATAGCACAAGACTGTCACTGGTTAGTAGTCTTCCGGCTCCATGTCATCATCATCAAAATCAATGTCATCGCCACTGCTCTCTCCTCCAATATCTGACTCCTCTACATGATCATCCAATCCAATCTGTGCAACTATATCTAATGCTGTGGATGATGACCCTGTAAATTTTTCAGACCCCAACCCAGTTTCAGTCTCGCTGATTTTTCAGCCAATGTTTAATGCACAAACCCAGTTTTATAACAGCAAATAAAACTCAGCAGAAAAATAATTTCAGAACTGAAACATGAGGATTCTGAACTTCGTTTATAACGCAGAAATAAAATATTAGCAGCATATAAAACTCTGAAAATTATTGACACGGAGATTTTCGGTCTAACATCGACCCTGGAAAAACCCACAAGGGGAAAACTAGTGAGAGAGGGCTTTTTTATTATTTATGGGCTTCTGAGAAATTCTCTTACAACATATTCATCTTCATAAATTTCACAAACTTATCTGTACAGTCCTGGAGATTGCTCCTCGATTTCTGAACCAGAAATCCGTACCACAGTATGGTTGTCCCAACAATAAACGCTGTACGGATTGTCTTCGTTTTGCATGCCAAACTTCTGCTGCAACTGTATGAAAATTCCCAACAGTGCAATGCCTTGAAAACCATGCCAAATACCTTGAAAAATGTGCCCAAAATTTATGACAGTACAACCCTCGATTTTTGTGCAGGTCTGTACGGACTGTATGGACTTTTCTCACTCAGAAAAATGTGCCCAACACCCTCCTCGATTTTTGTGTCTGGAAAAGTTAAATTTATAAGTAGCTGCAAGAGCCATTCTCCTGGAGGATGCCTAAGACCCTAGACGAGATCTAGGGCCCCTAGTGCACTCCTGGGGTACTTGGTCTAGGACCAAACAGTCAGTGCCATGGCATAAGACCCTTGTGAGGGCCCCCAGTATACGACTGGGGTTCTTGGTGAA
>SNQJ01S0026830.1:63015-81485 GCA_010110895.2 Picea sitchensis | reverse complement strand
TTTAATGTGACAAACAGTGTAATATTGTTAGTCAGCCTTGTCGGCTATTTTAAATGACCTATTTTGTAATTAAAGGTCATTAGGATGATATAAATAGAGGACGTTGCCTCTCATTTTTACATAACACAACTCACTCTCTTGTGGGAGAATCATTTTTAGTCTTTGTCTTGGGATTTTTTCTCTTGGAAGTGAGGCGTAACTCTTGTGGATGATCATCTTTGGTATGTTTATGGTGTTTTCTATTATTTGGAAGGTTTACAACTAGGGTTTGATAAGCTCTTCATTGATTTGTAAGTGTATTTCTCATGCAAAACTTCTTAAATGAATGGTTGTAGGTTAAATCTCTTGCATTTATTGTTACATTCTTATTATTTTGCTTAATCATTGAAACCCTAGGTAGCAAGCACACAAGTAGGTCCTTGCTATATGTCCCCATGATAGAAAACTTGCTTTAGCCATTGATTAAGGAGGATATAGCCTAGTCATTGCTACACTAGTTCCCCTTTTTCTGAGTTAGCTTTTGAACATAAGTTGAAGAAAGAAGACGTCCTAGGCCTAATTAATTTTACACCTAGGGTTTTGACTTTTAGGGTTTGAAGGGCCTTGCTCTTGCAACACTTTTCACCCTTAGATTTATGTTTTGAAGGTAGCCGTTTTGCCAATGATTTTTAAGGAAAGAGAGAGGAGCATGAGGCCTTGCTTAAGCAACACCGGAATGAGCCTCCTCCCCTTAGGGTTTTGACTCTAGGGCCCTGCCATTGCAGCACCATAAATCCTAAATCTCTTGTCCTTGAATTTAGATTCTCTCGAGACTTTGCCCTTGTTTCTGATTCCATAACACCCTAAGGCACTTATCTAAATCTCCAACGTTGAGTTTATTGTGCCAAAACAACCTTTTCAAAACTCTTAAATTTGAAACCCTAACTAACCCTAACGTCTCACTAACCCTAGATCAATGATGACATCATGCCTAGTTTGAACTCTTGGTTAATGGAAAACATTGTGGCTTGGTCATCTAGCAATAGACATTGATGTGTTGATAATTTTCATTGGCCTATTTGCAAAACGTTGAGCTCTTTGTCTATAGAACTAACCCTAGAACAAGGCTCACATCACCTCTAGTAAGCTTGACACAACACTCTTGTCATATATGAGCATTTGATGATATTTTATGCTGATTCAAAGATTGATTATATACATTGAATACTATAACATTTCCAGTGTTTATTGATAAGTAATATTATAAGCCATAGTCATTTTTTGCAATCATTGACTTCATCAATAATTACTGCTATTTATGCTCATGTATATCAAATGTTGATAGTCATTAATCTATGAAGCGCTAACCACTACTTGCATGCATTACTTTTATTGTTGCCTTGTCTCGCAAACAGGTGCCCTTTCTGTGGTTTATCTTCCTCTTGACTATCATCTTGGCGGTAATCTGTGAAAGGGAAAACTTACCTTGATTCCTTAACCCTTTGCCTTTCAAAACCCTAGATTTCCAGGGATGTCTCCCTTGGGTTTAGCCACCCTAAATAGAAAGAGCCCCCCATCGAGGTGACAGTGGGTGGGGAAGCTCCTGTTACGCCAGTTTGATCCTTACCTTTCGGCTACCTAACCTAGACTACAAACTGAGCGATAACATGCCCAAATGAAAACACCTGCCCGGGACAAGACAACAATAATACATTATATATGCAGGCTATAACTTAATGGGTTAGTACTTCAATGACTATCTCATATCAATTAATAAGCAATGTAAAAACAATAGATATCAATAGAGGTCAACATTTCATCAATTAGCTATGGAAAAAGCATCAATTCATTAATAACTATCAAGATGATAAAACCAACAATGTATCCAACCAACACTTTACTCAATAAATTCTTTAAATCATCATCTAATTTCCTATATTCAACATTTGTTGCATCAAGATGAGATAACCAACTCTAGTGTCAGCCTTAATTAGGTTAGTTTGTTAGTTAGGGTTTCAAAATTCAAAGTTTTGAGAGTTGTTTTGGACACTAGGACTTCAACGTTGGAGGCTAAAGATCAGTGCCTTAGGGTATATGTACCTTTCAAGCTACCCGACCTAGACTACAAACTGAGCTGCATAACATATACCACCCAATTTTGTTCAAGTTTTAACAAGTTAGGATGCCATTCTTCATTATTGATTTGGTTAACCATATCCAAGCCTTTCTCATTACTTTCTGTTAAAATTTTTGCCAAGCCTTGACCCTAACTACCTTTTTTGGGTTTGATTTCCAAATCATATCCTTGGATTTTAGCAATCCATCTACCCCTTGAGCCCAATCCTCCCACCAGATAAAACATCTTAAACTACGTAATTAGGAACATAACTAATCACCTTGGAATATCCCATGAAGACTCTAAAATGTTTGAGGGATTTGACCAAAGCATGTTTCTGCTTCAAAACACATGGGATACTTTAGTTCTTGACTTTGCAAGGCCCTACTCATATATGCAATAGGTCGATCATGGCCTTGATCATTTTTCTAAAACAACACACCAACAATAGTGTATTCAGAAGCAAAGGAAAAAATCAAAGTCTTTCTCATAGTCCTGGCTAATAAGGACCTGAGCTTCACATATGGCGCCTTATACTTTCAAAAGCTCGTTTATTTTCATCATTCCATTCAAATTTCACATCCTCTTAAGTAGCTTATATATAGGTTTCATGATTTCACATTAGTTAGGAATGAACCTATGGACAAAATTGGTTTGTCCTAAGAAGGATTGAAGAGTTTTCTTTGATGTAGGCAAAGGCACTTGCCAATGGCTCCAACTCTTTCCGTGTCTAATTTAACCCCATCTTTAGTTAAGGATGTGGCCTTAATACTTCCTTCAGTCAACCCAAATACTGACTTAGTAGGATTTAGAGAGATTCCAAACTCTCTAAATCTCTGTCCAAAACTTGCCTAAGGTGGTCTATGTGAGTTTTACCATCCTTAGAAAAAACCGAGAAATCATCTTGGTATATTTCAATCAATTTACCAATCAACCCCCGAAAGGCATAATCCATAGTCAAAAGTGGCTCCAACATTTGACAAACCAAATGGCATTCTCGAGATATTCAAAAGTTCCCCATGGAGTAGTGAAAGTATTCTTATGCCTATCCTCTGCTTTAATTCTTATCTGATTATAACCCGAGAAATCATCAAGCATGGAAATCATCCCCGAACCTCAGAATCCAAGAAGTAAAGTTTCCATCTTGGGAGGGGATAATGGTCTTTGTGCAAGCAATGTTTAAATTCTAAGTCAATGCATATATGAATATTTCCTGTCTTTTTCCTGGAAACTACCATATTCAAACACCAAGAAGCATGTCTAGTCCCTGCGGCAATGATACCCGGCCTTTAACATCTTTTGTAACTCCTGTTCAACCAAAGGAGCTAACTTGGGGTTTAATTGCCTCAACTTCTGTCTAAAGGGTTTGATACCTTCCTTAAGAGAATCACATGTTGAATCACATCCTCCCTACAGACTTTGAGTTCATCATAGCTAAAGGCCAAGACATCCCTATATTCTTTTAATAATCCTATCAATTTACCTCTTTCGGCCTATAGGGGTAATCTTGCCTACTTTTATCAACCTAAGCTCTTCATTGTTCCAATGTTGACTTCAAGGTAATCACATAGTTTTTCTTTGTTTCATCTGCTTTTATGACCATCCCTCCGCTCATCAAAATCCTTTTCCTCAAGAAACCACTCTCGCTTAGGTAGATGCTTTCATCTCATCATCAATTTCTGTGTAATTGCAACCTTCTTCTTCAAACTTATGCCTAAGTCTAAAAAATTCATGGATGTGAAGTAAAAATTTGACCATCTATTTGTCATCATCAAAAACCTGCCAATGGTCCATGTTATCCGGGACCGAGGGTCTAAAATGACTTCTAATCAAATATTTTCATCAATCAAACTGTCTGGATTTGTGTTGAAGCTGCTACTGCAAGATCATCTGCCTTTGAATTCTGTTATCTAGGAATAGCAATCAAGTCTATGGCATCTAAATCATTCATTAAGTTCCAAATTGCATTCCTATACCCCTTTCTAATCTTTCTCACCTACAAGAAAAACTCGTTTTAACTGCTGTATGACCACAAGTACCAATCCTTTGATATTTAGACATTTTATTCCCCCTATCTCCGCAGTTCCAAACCAAGGAGTAAAGTTTCATACTCAGCCACATTATTATTAGTTGACTTCAAACTCCAACTTATAAGAAAATTTCAACACTTCACCACTTGGAGACTAAAGCACAATTCCGACACCCCTTCCTACTCTAGAAAAAGCACCATCAAAGTTCATGTACCACACCTTGTCTACTTCATTATCTTTAACTGTTTCTTCAAAAGGCACCATAGAATTAGACAAGATGGTATAGTTACCAAGACCTTCATCAATCCACTTTAATTCATTTTTGGGATTCTTGGAATCTTCAACATGATACTTCCTATACACTTCCCTATTCAACTTAAAAATACTTCCATCTGTAAGGAGAGTAGCATAAGATAAATCCATTTGTAAACTACCACCAAGATCTGTAACTGCCTTCCTATTCAATAACATTCCCCAAACATCCGATACATCAATTACCACAATATCTATTTCAAACATGATATCCAGAAATGCTTCTAAGTATACTTGCAAACCTTTTAATCAATCCATGCACTTCTATTGTTTGATTGTCCAAGGCACAAATGTTATGATAAGGTCTTGATATTCTTAAGTTCAATTGTTCCATCACCTTAGTAATAACATTTGAGGTTGCCCTCAATCTAGCACATGCAATTGTGTAACACTTGTCACTACAAGTAAGGAAAGGTAGAAAGGCAAATCCTTCTCATTAGTCCTATCCCAATTCTACAGAATAATCACCGGTGCATCCTGGTAAGCCGAGGCTATTTTTTTTTTCAACAAGACTCTTGGGTGGTTCATCTATGGATTTAAGTAGCTTTTCCCTTTGTGAAGGAATCTTCATGATTTCTAACACTGGCACTAACATCTTCACACTATCAACCATCCACCTAAGTCTATATTTAAATCTATATTAGTTGGCACTTTAGACTTAGGAGGGAGATACCTTGGGAACACTAGTTTGACCTTTTATCTTGACTTTTGTTTACATTCCTTTGGTATGTTATGCCACTATACTTAGCCATTTCTGCAACTCGCTAGTGTGGCTTAACCATAATTTTCTGTAGCTTTATCAATACTACCATTCATAAAGTTTCCACTGCTTCCATAATCATTAATATCCATCCAATCATACCTCGCCACTGTAGTACCTCTCGCCACATAATACGTTCATTTTGGTCTCATAGTCATTATTACACTCCTCAAGGAAAACTAGATAGGTTGATTCCTCATGAAACTCACCACAAGCATTCACAATAAGGTATAGGGCTGCATGATCCACCAAGTTGGTGGATTCAAAATAATTTGGTGGCCTTTGATCATTTTGAGGAAGTCCTTGGCCATTTATCATTTGGTTTATGTTGTTGTCTATTACTATTAGACATCTCCATTGTGATCAATCTATTTTGCAAAGCATTAATTTGATTGGTATGGTTCACTTCCATTTGTTTGACCTGATTGGCATGTTCCTTCAATTGATTAGCATGATTAATTTCCATTTGTTTAATCAACTCGAGTGAGTTCCTTCATGCCATCATTAGAGGGTTTCTTCATTTTCAACATTTTCTCTTCTCCTGTAAGGTTGGGAAGAAGACCCTCTAGTAAAACCAAGAATATTAGACTTCCCAGCCTCAAGCATATTTTGTTCAACCCTTATAGCTATACTTTGTGCTGCTTGTAAATTTTGAGGATCCTTATCCCTGTAAGGCATACCTCCTCATTTCTCCCCCAAAAGCCTCTATATAATAAATTAGAATTGCAGCAGCGGGGGGCTTGACATCTTGATGAAGTCTCTTTACCAAGCCATTAAATTTTTCGTTGAACTCTACCACCATTTCATTTTCTTTTTTCTGACTTGTACTAAGGGCAATTAGTAAGTATCTGTTTTCTTTCTGATTACCCCATCTTTTTCTAAACTCATATCCAATATTGCATTATGGTGTTAAACTTATTGGTAGGAAAATCTTCAAACCAATCAGCAGCATTCCCTTCCAATGAATACACAAACAAGGTCATCTTTACAGCTTCTTCATTATGATCTCCACAATACTTCCCAACACAACTATGAAAACTTGAGATGTGAGAGTTGGCACTTATGGCATTGTTCCCATGGAAGATAGGCAACTTATCAATGGCTTTCTAGGGAACATCATGAGGGGCACCCTGGATTGTCAAAAGTTCAAAGGACTAAAAGGTAGCCATTAGAACGCTAGTGTTATTAATGGGATTATTAAAAATTGGTTGATTATTAGTTTGGAACAAGTATTAGATATCGTTGAGTGCTTCCTCCCTAAGACTTTCATGTAGTCTCCTAGGAGCTTGCTGCTTAATCTCCTCCCATAAACCTTTTCAGGTTCAAGAAAAGTATAAATCACTCCTTGGGAAGTGCTCCTAGTAGTATACTCTGCTAGACTTTTTCAATGGAGTCGCCACTTAGATAGGAGTCACACAAAGCTAACCAATACAGGTTCAAAGAATTTTAAAGCCTAAAAGATTTCATTATTTAGTTCTTAAAGAATCAACTTAAGTTGTTAGGACCAAGGATAAATGACTTATCCCCGAATAATGAGCAAGAAAGATAGCCGTTCTTGAGACTTTGTAACTGGAGAAGTCCTGTGTTCTGAGGCACACGTTTGTTCAAACACGCCACATTTCTTGATTTGAACCTCTTCCCCCTTGGCTTCCCTAAGAGTAGCCTAGATGGAAGAGGTTCAAGTCAAAGTGACAGCGTGGGCTTTGAACCTAGGCATTGTGCCTCCAAGGACACACTAAGTGAGCCGGACTTAGCTCACGTTTGCAAGTGTGTATAAGGACGACAACAACTCCTATGTCACAAGGTTCACAAAACATCAACCTGTTCAAAATTTGGTGAACCTAAATTTTGTTTCGAGGTTCGTCGAACCTCATGGCTATTGATTGAGTCCACAACTCAAGCTCGTAATCTATTCTTGTAGTTTCCATGTCCATCATAACATTTTTTATGTTTATTGATGTTGATTTCTTACTATTTTATATTATATTTCGTTTCAACATTAATATATATATATATATATATATATATATATGAACCTAATGGTGAATCTCATCCAAACCTCATTGAAAAATTCGAATTCAAACCAAACCTAATCATCGCTGAACGTGAACCGTGTGACTTAGCTTGGCTCTAAGGATGATAGTGACTGACCCCTCTTCTTAGTTACAATCTATTTCACTATTGCTTTGAAATTATATTTTCAAGCTCACTCCCTACGATGTGGAGGGTTTTCTTCTTGTGCGTTTAGCTCTAGATTTTTCTATTGTAGTCTTGGGGGATGGCTTTAGGATTTTCTTCTTGTATCTCTAGCTCTAGATTTTCCTATTGTACTCTTGGGAGATGGCTTTAGCACTCCCCTCATCGCTATTTTTGTATGCTGTACTTTCCAGTCCCAATGACCTATTTTGGTCATCAATGGACATTAGTTTAATTAAATTTCTTTACATTGTTAAAAGGCATTGTCTAAATGTTCTACGAAATAACTTTTTTCACCGGAATCCGGTGACATAAATCTGCACGAAATCACTATTTTTTGTTGTTTAAAATCTATTTCTGACTGCAGAAATGGATTCAGCATGCTGAAAAACCCCTGGGCACTCAGATTATACAGAAATAATCTCTCAAATCTGTGGATCTAACAATTTCTCGCCGAATTTCGGGCAAAGGTCCCTGAAAAATATCGCCAGAAAAGAGTCATTTCGTAGAACGTTTAGACCGCGGCTTGTTAAAATGTTATTGATTGCATGGGCTTTATTCTTGGAGATTGCTTTTGGGTGTATGTTGTAAAATTCAGCAGTGCATTCATGGATGCCAAGACCCAAGGGACATATGTTATGTTAAAAGTTAAAAGTTAAAACCCTTTCTCCTGTCAAGGATTAGCTACTTTAGATTAACATATTCAGAAGTTTAGTGGTACCCTAAAGCTTCCTCATTTTCTTGGACCTTGGATATCACCATTGACTGTTTACTCCATTGTAGGTCTTTTTGATTGCTCCTATTGTACCGATTTACAAAGGAGGATCTTAACAGGCTATTGACAATGCTTTTTAAAGTGTCTTTTCTTGGACATCATTCTATGATTTTCTCAGACTAAAACTAGATTTCTATGCTGAATAGATTTTGCACATATGAAATGGTGCGATTCTCCGTCTAGGATATCTTTCATCTCTAGTGACATTGTTTATCTGTTTTGAGATTTCATTTCTTCCATCTTAGAGTTTATTCAAATTTCATTTTAGCTTAGGCTTAAAGCAGGTTGTCATTTTTTCTTCTGAATTTGATATTTATTTAAGGATAAACGTCATTGAAATTTGAATCGTATAATTATAACTCTTGGACAATTTATTGCGAGAATATGGAGAAGAAGAGAAGGCTGCTGGATTTTGTATTTTTAAAAATAGATGGTTTGGATTCAGTTGTTGATATCAACATCATGGAGTGAGGGAAATCTGGGATATCCGAGACAATTTGAACAACTTGCCATTGACTACATATCATTATTAGAGATGGAGAGAAAGCTGTAGTGTATATTGGGATTGGTATATGTACTATAGTGTCCTAATTAATTTGTTAAAGTGACTAGATTATGGTGTATACTGTGAATTTTTAGAGACGGGGTTAAATGCTTCCAATACCAGAATTGGTTTTGAAAAGAGAAGTGTTGAGGTAGTTTGCATACTGTTTCATATGAATCTGACTCAGTTTCGCTTCCTTTTGAAATTTGTACTTATGTTATGCTGTTTTATGAGTGAACCATAAAAACGGTGTTTTAAAATAAATGTTTGAATAATATCCCCCAATCTTTTGTTGACCCTTTGTATTTATGTGAATTTCAGAATATTGTATTAATCTTCTCCATTGCTAGGATGTTTCATTTTTGTATTGAAGCAACAGTGTCATGTTATGTTTTGATTTATTAGTTGATTGGATTTATCTGAATTCTTAACTGCATGATGTTGCTAAATCAAACGGGGTAATCAGGGATGACTGGAATAAAATGGTGGTTCATGTAGTCCTTGTGAAAATTATGTTCAAACTCAACTGTGTCATAAAATGCACTGTTAATTATATTTCAGAGTAGTATTAGATTGGGATTAATTTAGACTCAGAAAGGTCAGATTTAGCAGACAAGGCTTAAATGGACTTATAGTTTACCCAATCACACTGGTAAAGGTAATCAATCCAAGTAATAGTGGCTGCTTCATCTTCTAGTTCCATTCAAAAATATTGTTAATGTTCATCTTTGCCATGGAGCCATGTACTTGTATTTTCTTTTGGTTTTGTAGTTCAATTTGAGTTTCCACAAGAAGAAATTCTTTTTGATCTTTTCTATCATTTACTTTCCTATTACGATGACTGATTATGGAAACTCTTTAAGTTGTATGCTTCTGCTAGTTTTTAACAGATAAGTATCTGCTAGCTCATTTTATGAAGACTGTAGGTTGCACTTTTTATTCCATAATTTACTAGACATGAGTGCTACAACTGAAGATAATTATATCCATGGAAAGGAAACAGAAATTTGGAAAGTATGAGCATTTTGATGCATTATGGCTTTCAGGTCTTGTTGTTAATGGCATCGTCCCTGACCATTGGAATACCTGAGGTAGCAGCAGACTGCTTACGTAAGGGCTTGGATGAGGAGCAACGCTTGCGGCAGCAGCGCATTGCAGAGATCACAGAGATGATTCATGTTTGCTATTTGCTAAACTTATATTATTATTTTCCATATTGTTGCAGTTTTTTCCATAGTGTAGGTGATATCTTGAAATGACCACAAGCATTTGCTCTGGGATTATTGTTTCTACTAAAAGTGCTTTTCTGTTTTGTATGCTTGTTAGTGCCAGTGCATTTTGTGGAAGCATTTGTGGAGTGACATACTTGAGGCTTATGCATAAAGCTTTACTGTTTTGTTTGTTGGTAGGTGGCAAGCCTTCTTCATGATGATGTATTAGATGACGCAGATACCCGTCGTGGTGTTGGCTCGTTGAACTTTGTAATGGGAAATAAGTTATGTCTTAACTTTGGTATTCTTAAGATGATTTTAAGGATGGGCTATAGCTTTCTATTTTGTAATTGTTTATGACTCAAGTCATTTACTTTTGATTGATATTGAAATTTAGTGTTTGTTGGGATCTTTGTTCGAGTACGAATATACATTTAAGACTTTTATGTTGATATGCTTTTTTTGTCAGTGATAGCTTTAGGTGTGTTCATTCGTTCATTGAATTCTATGGTGCCAAGTCAATTCTATTTTGGAATACTTATGGATGCTGGTTTTTTTCATGTTGAAATTGATATAAATGTTGTGGGCATCCAAATTCAAAATCAGGTCTTTGTTAGTACATTATGTAATGGACCAATGTACTTAGTATTAAGGATGGGGGAGGAATCAATGCAATCAGTCCTTCAACAAATCCTCTTACTCCATCTTGTTTCTGATTCCATAAGCTACAGTCAAGTGTCTTTCATAAGGCAAGAAGGATCTTAAGTTGTGATACTTTTCCTGTCCCCTTAGGTCCTTTGGAGAAGTCTTGGTCTGAATTTTCTCAGAACTTTGTTCTCTAGTCAACTCTCATTAATGAAAGTCAACTTGTTCGGTCTATGAAAATGCTTGATTGACAATAATTCCTTCAGTTTGTTGGCTCTGTTAGCTTGGAGATTCAAATGTAAATTTCTTTAATCAACAAGATTCAATTTTGTAATTGCCGTGCTGATTTTCTTTTTCACCTTCTGTTTTCTCTCCCAAGGAAAAGGTACTGGTCATACAGAGAAAATAGACAAATCATTTACAAGGTTATGCGATGATTTTGATATATTTATTCACTGATTTTGAGAATCTGTTTCCAGATCTGTAAACATTAGTTGCACATTCAAGATCTTTTCTTGATGATTTGAAGTGTTTGATTGCAGAGTTTCAAATTTCCTATCACTAAGACACATTAGGGATACCCCCATAGGATCAGAGAAACACTGATTTGGAAGTGAGGAAATGTTCTGGGGACAGGGGCACTTTTCTTGACTCTCCATTTGGAACCCCTTGAGATTCCTCGAGGGACAATTCTGTGTGATAACACTTAGATATCATATCCTTCTTCTAGTTTAGCAACTTATGAATCATCCTAGAGTTCAAGAGTTTAGCAACTTATGAATCATCCTAGAGTTCAAGCTGAACATTTAAGTGTTTGGTCTACAACCAGTGATGGTTTTGCCATGAATTGTTGATGCCAACAGTCATGGAGAAGAGGTCAACGGGATAAATGAAATTGTTTGTACATAGCTAGGTATGAGGCAGTGAAATACGAGGCCTTGAATTGTGAAATCACAATATTTGATGTTGCAAACATAGGTATCCTTACTTGTAATTATGACTTGAGAGTACTTATGAGTATGGTATTTGGTCGAGTATTGAATTCCATATTCAACATACTCAGGTTGACTGAATATTTGGTAGTATTAGCGAGTGCACACCAAACTCAACTTTGAACTTGCCATACTCATGTTAATTGAATATTGGGGGGTCAATAATTGTTATACCTTTTCCTACATTAAAATCGAAGGTTTTTTTTTTTCACTTTTTCTGTACTGTTTAGTATGTTGAATACAAGTGTGTCGACTATTTTAATCACTGCAAGTCACCTATTTCATTGAGTACGAACATGGTATCTACAATTACAAAGCTTGAGGCTACAAAACATGCAAGAGAATGATATGTGGACTAGTCACAATTAAGCTGATAGAGTTCAAACTAATCTTGATGACATGATATTGCTAGTATAGTTGTGAAGACATAAAGCTTTCATGTTTATCAATGAATTGAAGCCCATAAAGGTGCATAAGCTTGTTTGATGGGATGGCCATTAAGAGTCTTGAGCGAGACAACAAGTACATAGGGTAGAGAGGTTGTAGAACCATTAGCGGATGATATATTTTATAGGAGGTCTAAAACAACCCTTAGGCTATCCAAGAATTTGAAGTGAGTGTCTTCTATAATGGGCAAGTTAACGAACTTCTAATGCAAATCCCTTGTGCATTTGTGGGAAGGTTTCCTACATTGGAAGGGCGATTGTACACTACTAAGTAGTATAGTAACAACACAAAGCAATTGTGTGAGTGTTGGAGAGAAAATCCAAAGTATGTAGAATAAAAACCAATAACTTTGTGGATGGTGGTAGGTAAGCAGTCTTAGTTATGTGGTTTTAGTAATCTTTGATTTTCTTTTCAATAACTCTAGATAATTATAGAGGAAATTTATCTAGGGAAGGACCATTAATACTAGTTTATGTGGTGAAAAACCCAATATGAGTTATTGCACAAAAAAACAAATGACAAGGTAATGTGACTTCATTATTTTTTATGAAAATATTTGTGCTTTATGAAAAAAATTGTGGCTCAAAGATTGTAATATTGCAATAGTGCAATTTCAACCTTAATAGATAATGATCAAAGTTTAATTTGTTGAGGAATTTCAAGGGGATGGTGTGGTCGAGGTCAATGAGGAGATATAGTGAGTGGTGTGTTTTATCATTGTTTATTAGAGGAGGTAAGCATTTCAATGTTGAGATTAGTAGATGATGCGTGCACATAAGTGGAAATAGTGAAAACTCATATAAGTAAAATGTTGAAGAGAGAATGATGCCACTACATACATTGGAATTATTTGTGTAATTTGTACCCATTCATGTGTATCATTATTTACTTGTAATTATAGTTCAAGACACATTCTTTATTCTTTTATTGTATTACCAGGTATGCTTAATGCTGACCTAGTCAAACTTGATATGTAGGCTTAATAACCCTCTTCGGTTGTGTGCCCTTGTTATGTGGGCCCATAACCCCCTTTTGAAAGGACACCTCACATGAGTCGTGTATAAATACACAACTTGAGCCTTCATTTATATTATCTCATCTTGTAATCTTCTTGATCTCTCTCATGAAGTAGTTTCTGCCTAGGGTCACCTATATCTTTTTTGTTGGGCCCGAGGTTGGTTTTCAGGGGTTTTAGATCTTTTAGGGTCAGTGGGCATTTAGATTGATCGCCTCCCTCCATTTCAGTATTCCCTGGATGCACCTGGCCATCTTCTACCGACTAGACAGGTGTTGAACAAGATCATTAGAGATGACATTTATAAGCATTTTATCCATATCACTTGGGTTAACCCCCTTGGCGGGTTACGCCCAAAGATGGCCTTTTACGCTAAGCATTTCTTGGAGCTTAGGGATGGGCTCATTGCTCGACCACAATATACATTCCGACACTGGGTACGTGCTCTTCGCATTCCTCTAGGCCAGTTCAGAGTCGACTCTCATAGACTTCGGGTAGAGACAAACCACCAAATCCACTGGCCAGACAGGATCTATCAACTATGCTCGTTACAGGAGGTTGAGACTTAGGCGAACTTCATCTTCCGGTGCCCCATTTATTATGAGACTAGGGGGCGGTTTCATTGCTTATTCAGGGGAGCTCAGAGCCTCACAGGCTTCTTCAGGTATTCAGATCAGTGGTGTTTAGCCTTATACATACAGGAGGCCCTCAGGCTCCGAGCCTATCCTCTTCAACCTCCTACGAGACCGAACCCCATTTAGTGGATCACCTCCTTCCCGATGCTACACTCAGGAAGGGGCACTAAGAGACAAACCGACACCAGCAAAGCCCCAGACTCTAGATCAGTGTGGACCTGTGGGGCCTTCCCTCGTCTCACAAGATTTCAGTGACATGATCAAATCGGATCCCTTCCTAGGAGACAACCGAGATCCCTAGACCTTGTCGGTGCACTACCTCTACCAACCAACAATGCAACAGATGATCTAGGCACCCCACCAATTCCCCCTCGGGACACTCGACTATACTCAACTTTCTTCATTCGGCCTCAGATTGTAGGAGAGATGGATTCATTCCATGACATATCTATTTCCTTTCTTTTGTTTCCTCTTTCCCTTAGATCTTCTCCTTTGATGCACCCCATCATCTGAGCAGGTATCTGAGCTTGGGGCCGAGGGTTTTTCATGCCTCGGGGTAGTTCTTACTTCCCACTACTCTACTTTATTGCACTTTACTTTATGCCTATCGCCTTTTATAGGAGACCTTTTGGTACTCCCGCATTGTATCGACATCATTGTACTCAACGATCCCTTTGACCTACTTTTGTGGGCATTAGTCAGAGATTAATAAAATTATCTTATCTATCTTATCTTGTATTTGGTGTTTCTTTCCTTTCTGTGTTCTTTGGCACATTCCTCTCACTCCCTCTAGTGCATTGGGGTTATCTTTGTCTAGTGCACTTATGATTGAGTTACTACAAAATTTGGGTTTGTTTTCTGTTCCAGTCAATTCCCTTATTCCATTTGTAAATCTCAACATGGTATCAGAATGGGTGTGAACCTTACTCTTTCAATTCTTTTTGTTGATCCAAAAACTATTGGCTAGTGGCATCTTACGATCCAAAATTAGGGTTTTCTTGGATAATCTCTTCTAAGGTTTCTAGAGAAATAAACCCTAATCTAGGGTTTCAACTTCCTTCTAGGGTGTTCTTTGGCACTTTTCACCCTTCTCTATGACCAACGTCTTGATTCCTAGCATTACCTAGGGTTTTGTATGATTTGGACCTATAAAGGAAATTTTTTGAAGTCTTCATTCCACGAGGAGCCTTTTTCCTACTGTTGTTGAGCCTATGGATTTAGGGTGGTTGTTGCCATGTTTGAATGGGCCCCTATCATTCATGGGTTGATCTAATGGCTGCCCTACTTTGTAGCAAAGCTCTATGGATGTACTTGGCAAGGTTGCTTCGTGTTGAAGATGATGATAATTATGATCTCATATGCTTGATGAAGGATGAATCTCTTGTGTTGATTAGTCTTATGTTGAGCATGATTTCATTCATCATACCAAGTATAACAAAAGTGCGAAGGAAATCAGAGATACCTTCAAACGTATTTTTAGAACGGTGAATACAACTCAAGTCAATCAACTTGAAATTGAGCTCTCCAACCTCAAGATGGGTGACTTCAACACAGGTGAGGAGTATATTACAAGGTTTAAAAACATGAAGGCTAACATTATTCAAGCAGGAGGGAAATGCAAATCAGATCCAGAACTTGTAAGTATTGTTTTGAATAATCTCTATCCATTATTCAAATCTTTTGCTCTTATATTCTAGAACATTCCTTTATTTGTCAAGGATGCTGTTACACCTACTCATGGATAGTTTTTTTCTAATCTAATTCGACATCAAGTTAGTTCGAGGAATATGGGAGAATTGCCATCTTGAGATCAAGTCCATATAAAGGTTGTCTTAACCCTTCTTAAATTCGAGTCCAATTGAAGTAAAAGGTAAACTCAAAATCTTCCAAGAATAAAAATGGCATATGTGGTTGTTGTCCTTAGGAGAGCCATCCCTCCATGTTTTGTTGTGCTCATCTTCAAAAAAAGGAAGAGCATGCAAGATCTACAGTAGGCACTAAAGACCTTTTTCATGAGATTGTCAAATTTCCTCATAGTGTACATTTGGAAATACACTTTGCACATTGGACCTCGTCTTCTCAACAAGAGTAGATAAGTGATTTTGGAGCTACTTGATACATGATCAAACATGAACACCTTCTCTCTAATTATAGTAGTAACACTACGGAGAGAAAGTGGTTATTGGTGACAATTCATCCATACACAGTGTAGGTTGAACTATGTAGTGATGCCATCATTGATACAACTAAGTTTGGAGATGTTCTTCATGTCCAAGGATTGGGACAAATCCTCTCTCTAGTTACCGCATTAGACACACCAATAAAAAGATGGAATTTTGGCTGGATCGATGGATTGTACAGGACATGAGTGATGGCTTCAATGTGGTTGCATCAAGGCGTTATGGCAAATCCAATCATTTGTACAAAGTTGAGGAAGACTCTCTCTGCCATTGTTAACCCTTGGATTTTCACCCTTGAAAATCATGAGGGTTAAGAGCCAACATACACTATTTAGGCTGGCATTTAGAGATTTTCTTAGAGTTTTAGCACTTGTGTGAGCCAGAGGTTGGTTCCCATCAGAGACAGGTACAATATTGGTATTGTGGTTGTTTTTGCTTCAGAGATAGAGCTAGCACAATTTCACAGGGATTTGAAAGAGATTTCTATATATAGCAGGTGAGCCTACTTTTTAGGAGACAATGACTAGAGACTCATATCACAATTTTGAGCATACAGTATTGGTCCTTGCATGATACTAAACCCGATGATACTTTTTCTGAGGATCATGTAGGTACTTTCTATTTTTAGTAGGTTAAGCTTTAGGCCTCAAATCAAGATTCTGAGCGTGCAATATTGATCCTTGAGATAGTCCGAGTCTTTTGGACCTTTTCCGGGATGACTTGTCAACATTTTCTATTTTTAGCAGGTGGAGCACGAGGGCTCACATGTCGATTTTGATCGCATATTTGGAATCCTCATAGAAAATCGAATCCGATGAGTATGATATCATTGACATGAGATGATATTCTATTTTTAGTAGTGCCTATTTTTAAACATTTGACACATGGTGGTGTTCTACTAGTCATCCTAGACGTTTTTGGCAGTTTCCTATTTTTTAGGAGTGGTCACCTCCAAAGGTGACAAGTGGCAGGGTCATATTTCAACATTTGGCAGTAATACAATGTGACACGTGGCAACTAGGTGGCATAATTAATGAGGGGGTGCACTTTCCAAGGTTAAAAGCATTAAATGACAACTAATTAATTAAATGAAGGGCGTGTGGATGAGGTGGAAAGTCTTATAGACGTGATTGAGCTAATTAAGGCTTAGTCATCATTAATTTCCTCTCAGTCACCAGAAATACCATTTTTAATGCATTAAAGTTCATTAAAAGCCTTATTTCCTAATTAATGCGCTTTGTCCCTATTAAATAGGGCACATTCTCTCCCATTGACTAGTGCATGTCTCCTCTTGGCTAATTTAACCCTAAACCATGCATTTTCTCCCCTAATTTAGTCCTCCATGCATCTTAATTCCCTTTTAACCCCTAAGAACATGATCTATTCCCTCATTAAGCTTCTCCTCATTCTTCATGTGTGCCCTCATTGCTTCTCTTATCCCACACATGTGGTGCACCTCTCTTAGCTTACTCCACTCCCCTTCTTCCATGCGACACCTATCAACCCTCTCTTCCTCCTACTTCCTAGCGCACTCTTCATTAATGCGCCTCCAAACCTCTTTCCACTTCACATTAGCTTCATCCCTCGCTTGTGTTTCCACTTGTGCACCCTCCTTCCTATATTTTAGGGCACATTCCTCTTTGGCCATGTGCCTTATACACTCTCCTCTCTTACGTAACAACCCCTCTATCTTACCATTCGTTTAACCTTCCTCTTTGGGCTTGTTATAGTGCAAGTTGCAGGTTGGGCAAATCCCGACCCAACCACAAAGCAAGTGCTACAACTTGGGAATCCTACACCCAATGTCACCTCGATGTAGGTCCCACACTTCAAGGGCGACTAGGTCACTCTAGGGAGGCGATCCCAGTGACCCTAGGGAGATTGAGATGGAGATAGAGAGAAATGGAAGTGAAGCCCCTAGAGGTCAAGTTGAAGTGGAATGAAAGGTGGGAAGAGATGCCTTGTAAGTCAAGTGATTGTTGCCCCACAAGTATAGTACTTCTTCGGATGATTGTACTTGCCCGAGACACAAGGAAATCCAACTTGCAATGGTATATGTTAGTATGGATCAGAAAGTTAAGCTTGCTGTCCCTAATTTGCAGCAGTAAATGACAGTTTATATAAGCAAATAAAATATCTAAATCAGCATACAAAGATCTAAACTAGTTAAGTAAATCATCATCAAGATTAGCAATGAATATAGGATGGAAAATGGCGCTTAAGAAGCAAGAGAAGATGGCTATTGTAAACATGTATTTTCTGCAGAAGCAGCCTTATGGCTCTAGCATTCAATGGCATGCAACAACAAAATCAACCATGGAAAAGTGCCAAGAACTAGCTCGAAAGGTGTGCCCTAGTTAGTAGAGTAAGTGAGCAAAATTTAGGGGCTAGTCTAGGGTTAGTTTAGGAGTTATGGCTAGTAGTTCATCTAGGTTAGATCAACCCTAATGGCTGTAGGTTAGGGTTTGTAACAGAAAACAAAGTAATGGGAGAGAGGGGACGCCCTAGTAGGGGAAGACTCCTCTCAATGAGGCAAACCAACTTCAAGCAAGAAACTTTTCAAAAGATCAAAAATTGTGTTTCCCAAGGCAATGATTTTATATCTCCAATGCAAAAAAAAGTATGGCTAGTGC
>SNQJ01S0026830.1:18996-39779 GCA_010110895.2 Picea sitchensis | reverse complement strand
CAATAAGTAGGTCACTGGGATTGAAAAGTACATCTAGTGTCAACGCATAGTGGGAGTGCAAAAGAAACCACTTAAGTGAAGATATTAACACTATATGTACTTTTCCAATGCTAAAACCAATGAGTTTATGCTCAATACAAAAAAGAGGATGTCAAGGCTAGCTAGTGCTAGACACTGAAGTTGAGTGAGGTGGCCAATAAGTAGGGTCATCATCAAAGTCATCAATCATTGTGAAGGGGTGTATGCAATGTTACACGGGGATGTGCTCCCATGCTCTGAGGACGTGGGTACTTGGAAGGGGACGTTCCCTGACCTAAACGCGCTAGGGGAACATCCCCCTCAAAAAATGAGATGCTCCCTTGGTCCCATTTTACCAAAGCTTGTTGTTTTCAACCCCCTTTCTTGGTAATTACTGGTAATATTAAAATAAAAGTTGACATTCTCCTTTATATTTCATTTTCTATCCTTTTACTTAAATTTTTAACATTACCATTAATTGTTTTGGTATATTTGACAGTGGTTCCAATCTTGTCAGACTTCATATGGAGAAAGTAGAATTTCCTATCCCATACAAAATTCAACAAACTTAACAGTTTTCATGATTTTAGGATGGGCCAAAGTGCAACGTTTCCATTGGATTCTATCATGTATGAGGGTATGGCATTGATGTTTAATCAAGAACACCAAGCCCTCTATGTACCCTGGTGTTGGTGGTGTTGATTGTTGAACTTTGTCATAATTTTAGCAAAAATGCATTGGGGAAAATATAATTTCTACCTCTAAACTCGGAAAGGCGGTCCTATCTTCTAACTTTTCAATTTTTTAAATAGAATGAGAAATGCAGTGGTTATAGTCTATAGATGATATATGAATCATGATTTATTAATTATTATGTGATATTGTTATGTATAAGATTATAAAATTTCAATGATTTATCATTTATGTTTCAAGTTTCATATATACTAATTTAAATTTTTTAGTATTTCGGGTGGGGTGCCCTATGTTGAAGACCTCGACCTTCCCTACAACATTTCCTAAAATTTGGGGGGTGCTTCTACATATCCTTTGGATGCATTTTCGATCTCTTGCATCTCCACATCACTTGGTGGAAGATTAGGTCTATGCAATTGTTGGATGAGGTCATCTAGAGAGAGTCCAGGTCGAAGGGGCTAGGGTGCATGATCTTGGGGTGGGCACAAGGGCGAAGAAGCCTATCTCTAATAACTTCCAAGGCTATGGAGAAGAAAATCTTGACAAATGATTGGTTACTTTACCCAAATTTGTGGAGTAGGACTTTGTGTGTGGGGGACTTGACATTGGGATCTCTCGGGACTAATCTATTTGTTGCACTGGTTGTGGTTGGCTTGAGGTCTCGAGTGGTAACTTTGAAGGCTTCTCGAGTAAAGTGGTTGACCCATTAGGGCAAGTGGGGTCAAGATGAAAGTAGAGGTCCCACAGTTTTGGAAGTCGAACTCCCTTGAGTTGATGAGATAACCGGGAAGAAAGAGACAATCCTCCAAATGGTCTTTGGATGAGTTAGACCATGAAGAGATTGTGATCTATGTCCAAAAATCTCTGATGAAGAGAGCAAGGCACCTCTAGTTTGGATGATGGAAGAAGGTGTAGAGGGAACTCTTTGATTTCTGGTAAAGGCAGTGATACCTCTCTGATCTTGTAGTAGATAGGGAACTGGAAGATGAGATGCCCCTTTGTTTGCTGGAAATTCTGTTAAAATATGCCGCTTTGATTGCTTATGGACTACCAAATTGATTACTATTTCTATTGGAGAAAACACAAAAATTCTACTATTGAAAGTGTGAAATTGTAAACAATGAATGTATGTTTGTTGCTGCATTGGCTTAAAATTAAAAGTGGAGTACAAGCTGATGTATGGGCTAAAAATCTGCTTGTGCTATATGTTACCACTCATATTCACATGAATGGTAAATTGTGCTTTTCATCAAATGACAAGTTAGGCAGGGGTAACTTGTAGGGATGATGATGAGCTGGAGATATACGGCTTTTCTTTTGCTTAGAGATGATGCATTGTTGGGCTGAGTAGATTAATGAATCACCCCCTTTTGCAATTTATACCATGGTGAAAGGGGACATGAAATGAAGTCTAAGGAAATGGTTAATGTGGTACATCCCATTCATCTATATAAAGATCAAACTTGTGTTTTTTCCCCATGTTCATAAAAAGTGGAACACATGTTCACAAAGGATATATTATCATATTATGAGGATGAGACCTTCCATAAAATGTGCTTGGTCATGAGTTCATGGCATGAATGAACCCAATCACATAGCCAMCCCCTTATCTTATCCTAAGTTTATGATATGGTGAAAGATGATGTYATCGCTTCTTTTTAAAAGCGACAACTTAACTCATACGATGCGACTTGAGGTGACATCATATGCCATTGTTGTTTAAAAGAATGTGGTTGCTATTCATTAAAGCCGCTAGTCTAAATCTAGGATCCGTCGCCAGTCCAAATCAAGGAGTTGCCATATTGAAAGATGAACCTGCTTATTGCTACGACTCATCCAAGGGTCGACGTGGAAGATAAATTATGCGTTATATGCTAATTAAGCCACCAACGTACCTTACCATGGATTTATACCTTATCTCAATTAATGTCAAATGCACATACATGGAGCGGTTGTATTCCTTCACTGCCAAGATTGTGCAAGCCAAAATTAGAGAGAATTGAGCATTGCTGTGGGTCAAACCATTTTTCTTTATGGCTCATGCAGTGGATGGGGTTATGGAGTATGTTGATGGAGCCATTTTTGTCATCTTTTAACAACCACACAAACTCATCGGTTGATTTCCTTTTGTGGATGTTTTGAATGTCAAAATCAATTTGACCACATTAAGGAGGTTGTTAGCCTCTTGGCTATTTCTAGCAAGTTGTTGTAATTAACTCCTAGTTTATTCATTGATTGACTTGGTTGTTGGGGTCAGTTAGAGGAGATAATATTATTTTTGTTTTCCTAGCATATTTTATTGGAGGAAGTTGAGATCACAACAAATTTCTTGCTACTTTTAGTAAGCAAGTTGTTGAGAGTCTTATTTTTATTGTATTTTTTGGAGAGAAAAGTGGATCTCAAAATATAAATCATATTTTATTGTATGAGGGGTTAGAGCTCAAATCTATATAAGGATTTTCTCACTCCATTTGCAACTTGGATTGAAACGCAATGATTAATGGGAGAACTTGTGAGCAAGCTAGGTCCAAGCTTTGGAGGATTTGGTATCTTATCTATGTAAGAGTTGGTTTTGTTTATGTAGTTTCTCTGTTGTGGATATATGTTCTAGGATGCCATTTGGAGGTTATATTTTGCAGGATTATGAATGACAAAGGCAATAATAAGGCCATAGAGGAGCACCATGCTACATTGGAAAGGATTGATTGAGGTTTAGGTTCCTTCGCCTTCCCCTTCCCTCATTCTTTTTGTGTCATTTACCTTCAAGATCACAACATTATAGTTATACATCCTATATTATTTGATTAGGTGTGTCTGTAGATAGCCTTGGGTAAAGGGTCATCTCATTGTTGCTTTGAGTTGTGGATCTAGATATAGACACTCTCCTTCATAATTTGTAAGATTTAATCATGAAAACTTAAGGGTACAATAATTCACATCACTTGATTATTTGTTGACCCTAAGTCAATTGTTGAACCAAGTTAAGGAGTTTAGAACACATCATATGGCTTCTTATAGCCCTTGATTGCACTCTTGAAATTACTTAAATAACTCATGTTAGCCCCATTTTGTGGATAACTAAGGAGATTATGTCTCGAGGCCCTCAGGTTGCAGATATGGAGTGCCGAGAGACTACATGGCTAGCTGTATCCTTTTGCATAGATGGAGATCCTTCTCACCACCGCAGAGGTCGTAGATTTTCAGATGGCATCCACCACACCAGCTGACTTTTGGAAGGCAGTGGGCCTTGCTCCATGAGGTACAAGTCATGTATTATGGTGAGTATGATTTCAATATTTGAGGCATTTGAGTATGTTGTATCTTAGACTGCTTTAGATTTCATGATATATGCTTGGACATTATGCCTTTTGCCCTGCTTCACCTTGGTGGTTGACATTGTGCCCTAGTAAGTGGTCTTCCATGGGGATGGGTTTGCTACTAGGAACTCCCTTGAAGAGCCATCGTACTGTTCTCGACCATACTTACCACTTTCCATCACTCTTCCTTTCCATTCCCTTATCTCTTGGGATTTTAGTGTGTATTGACCCAAGAAGAGGTTGTCCCTCATTCTATGGGAAGAAGGGGTTGAAGGCCCAGAGGGATTGTTGTTGGGTAAAAGATAAAATCCTATGTATAAACCTTCTAGATGCTTTGCCTAGGGATCACCCAAGAAAGCAATGAAACACTTATCTTTGAGAAAAGGGGTACCCACAAGAAATATGATTAAGAATGCTTAAAAGGTTAGTTGGAGGATAGGAGGTCTCATCACGAGTCGACCTATCATGTCCATGGATATCTAGTGGTATGACATTACCATCATCTGGTCACCAAGCCAGGGTGATGGCTATTAGTTGCATGGATGAGAGAAAGGGGGTCTCATCACGAGCCAACCTTCTTATTTCCGCTAGGTATTTGTGGGTGACATTGTCATTATCTGGATACCACGCTAGGCAGTGGCCTTCAACTTGTCCTTAAATTTATGAAAGAAACAAAGAATGGAAAAATAATGGGCTTGGAAAAAGTGCATTTCAAACGAAGGTACCGCACACCCTCTACAAAGGCACCCATGAATGAGACACTACAACCCCTTGTATGTCATGAGCCCCATACCCATTGAGTCTTGGTCCTTAACCTCTTCATCCACTTTACATGGCTTAGAGAGGGATCTCTTGGAAACACTCCTTGACCTAGGGAAAAATCTACCCAATAGGACACCTCGTCAACCCTCCCATATTCAAGCTTGACAAGTTGCATAATGTCTTTGAGCACTTAACTGTTTGACATAGTAATCTTTGATGCGCATGCTTAGGTGGCTCATTTATTTATTGGATTTATTTATCATGATGTTATGACTTGAGATCCTTGGAGGGCATGCTTATTTGTCTTTGCAGGACCTAGTTGGAGGACAGTTTTGGAAGAACAAGCCTAGCTTGGGCTTCCATGGGGCTTGAAGCCCATAGGTGGATGCCAAGGGCCCGCATGCTGGATGAGAGAGATAAAACCTCAGAGGCCTAGAAGATGACTTGGACGACATAACCTAGCCCCCACATGCAAAACGTTTTTCCTAGGAGAGGCAAAACGTCACTTCTAGAGGCATGATGACACCTAGGGGGGTTAGGGTTTGGTGGTGAGGTTGACATGCATTGGCACAAGGATGTTTTGAGGGGTTTGAGGCTTTGACCATGAAGGAAGTCACTTAGATGCTTGACATGTGGCTTTGGGATGCCCTTCTACACTCCTCCATCACCATCGACTTTCTCCTAGTGCCAAAACATCCCCTATAGGGGTGACGTCTTCATAAACTAGGGTTTTCGTTGTACAAAAAGTGAAATTAAAGTGAATTGTTTAATATTACTTTGTAAAAAGGGGCACGATTAGGGTTGTTGACCCCTAGTCTTGTGTTTACCCTAAAGTATGTGGACAAACTATCTTAGTGACATTTTATATAAATAAGAGATCATAAGATCTCATTTTAACATAATTCTCCGTCTTGTGAGAAGTATTTGGACTGAAATTTTCGCTACACTTGGAGTATTTTGCCTTTTGTGCTATGGAATAATGTTTTTTTGGTTATGGTTGATGATGATGATGGTGCGCTATCTCTTGGAGGTCATTCTTTTGCTATTGTGGAGGTTTACTTTGGCATGTTAAAGGCTTTTCTTGGATGGGTGTGGTCTCTACTTTGTTATTATCATTTGTAATTCAAGTTAAGGTTGTTTTGGCCAAGGCTAGATAGAGAGTATAAGGATATACACCCCTATCCTAGTTTCCACCATAATTATCAAGCATTTAAAGTTATTTGCAAGGGTTTTGTTGAGGAAGTAAGAGGATTTACACCCCTCATTTTCAAACTGTAGCTAGGTTACTTACCTTGGAAAGTAAGAGGATTTACATCCCCAAGGGTTTAGTAATCCTAGCTCTTTCTTCTTGACCCCATTAACCCATAACTAAAGGCACTAATCTTGCATTGGAGAAACAAAATATTGCATTGGGAAAAGTAATTTCTTGTCATATTTACTTTTTGCAACTTGGATTGTGTTCCTTGTGCTTAGAGCATCTCACAACCACTAGGGCATCCCCTTCAAAGGGATAGTTCTTGCTGCTGTTACAAATTTGCATCTTCAGTCATTAGTGTTGTAGAAACCCTAATCTATTTGCTTGAATAACTCTCTAATCAACTACTGGAACTTGCCCAAAGTTTGCACATTTACACTTCTTGGTCTAGTGCACTTTTTGGCAAAGTTTGGAGGAGTTTTAGTGGCTGATTTTCTTGCTGTAATACAATGATTGTTACAGCCATAAGACTGATATAATTTGCTGCAGAAAGTGTTCACAACAGCCTTGTCTTTTCATGCTAGCATCTTGGTCTTTAATCTTGATTATTGCTAGTGTTTAGCTAGTCTTTCTCTTGTATCTTTCACTTGATTTCTAGCATTCATTTTGCAGCTTATGATGCCATGTTATTGTTGATATACATTGTTACTAACAACTGCTATTACGGACAACAAGCTTAACTTGCTTGTYCAATTGGTTATATTGCAATATATGCTTATTTTCCTTGTGTCTCGGGCAAGTACTTCACCATTTGCAGGTKACTCAACATACTTGGCAACCCTTGGAACTTCCCAAGACTCTTTTCCAAGACCTTCATACCACTTAGAATTGACCTTTAGGGACAACCTCTACATCTTCATCCTTTTCCATCTCATTCTCCCTAGGGTCACCAAGATTCCCCCCTTGAGGTGACTACCTCACCTCTAAAGTGACAGGGACACCTGCCTAAGGTGACAGTGGGTAGGTGACCTCCTATATTTCTCCAATTGTTGGTTGGGTCGGGCTTTGCCCAACCTACAAATTGTGCGATAATAACTCCATTGCCCAAATAGATAAGGAACTGACTCCCTTTCACTCATCACACCAAACCCATTTCCTTTTCTATTGTTCATTTAAATTGTTGCTAGGTTCTCTTTACTCCCACTCATTACTACACGAAGTAAGCCTAGTAACCAATAAGGAAACCCCCTTGGTTAGGAACCTTTTACTCAGTCTAAAGTGTAGAGGAGAGTTGGTGAGGTGACAATGGCCAACCTCCTAAGTTCCACAAGACTAGTACCCTATCTYRGGGACTTTAAGCTAAAGGTGCTGATTTGTGTGGTAAAACTGTACAAGTTGATGTGTGCTTTATAGRGACTGAAAATTGTGGTTGAAAACTGCCTCAAATTTCACTGGAGAAATTGCTACCATAAAGGTATAATTAGCTATTGTTAAGAAAACTAAATTGGCKGATGCAAGGGTGACTTACAAAAGAGTAGGGTCAATATGGTAGTGGATGTGCTAGTAATAGAAAAATCAACTTATAGGAGTAGACATTTTAGAGAAATGGGCTTACTTAAAGGCCCTAAAAATAGTAATAATTTTCCTCAAAACTGAAATTTTTAGACTTAATAGAAATATGCAGAGAAATGAAAATAATTCTTTCTTGCAAATAATGTGAACTTGGGTGCAAAGATAGATTTTGAGGATGACCAAGGTGAAATCAAAATTGCATGTAGAGATGGGTTATGAGAAACACATGGTTTGAACTTGGGTGCAGTGGTAGATTCTTAGAATAAAACTGAGGTGATGGTGGACCTATGTGCGAAGCTGGCTTCCATTTATAACCATGTTTATAACAAAAGCAATGTTGTAATACCAACTTCCAACTGATATGAGCAAACAACAAAGGGATGGCGAGATAGAGAAGAGAGAAAGCATTCTTAACTATACATGCACTGTACACCTAAGTTGCATGAAAGTTGGAAACATGTACAAGTTTGAGAAACATAAATGCCTAGAAATGCGACGCCCTCCCAAACAGGTACATTGGGGAATATTTATTTTATATAATGTATTATCTTGCAAGAAAATAAGATTTATATGTCAATTTGTCTTCATTTTCCATAGATTAGGGTTTTTAAGACTTTCTATGGGTCCATGCTCCTCACGGGCACATGGGTGTGTACAAGAAGTTTTTGAGGCATTTCCATGTTTTTACGAGTTTCAAGTACTGGTATGTGGGTAGTTTAGGAGTTTTGTGCATGATATATGATAATATAAGATAAGATAATTTTATTACTGTCCAATAAATGACCATTGAAGTAGGCCAATGGGATTGCAAAATACAATGATGTGAATACAAAGTGGGAGTGCAAAGACGACTCTTATAAAAAGAAAGTTGTAGAAAGTAAAGTGTTGATCTAAGCTAAAGCATGAGATCCAATCTCAGGAAGTGGAGAGCATACATGGAAGAAGGATGTACAATGGGCATGGATGAAAAATATGAAGTGAAAATAATAATAATGCCAATGTATGAGGGTCTTCTATAAGTAGTTCCCCTAACATCTGAGGTTGAGTGGACAAAACTTAGGATATAACACTATCCAAAAGAAGACCTGGAGGGGGATCTGGATTGCGTATCACGTTTTTTCCTGGAAGAGGTCGATCATCGCTGGGGCTTGGGTGATCTTGTTTGATTGTTGGTATGGGATCTAGATTGATAATTTCATTGAGGCTTTCGGGAGGTGGGGATATTCCCATGAGCTCTCACTGATATGAAATTGGAAGTGGGGCCGCTATTTGTCTATCTCGTGGTGCCCTTAGTAGATGGGAGCGTCATAAAAAAGGAAGTGATCATCCGAGTGGACACTGGTCCAGGGAGTGGCCAAAGTATGGGAAAGAAGCCTGAAGGCCTCTTGCATGTTTAAGGCCAAGCATCTTTGGTTGGGGTATCTCGAGAAACTGGAAAGATTTTGTAACTCCTTGAATAAACAATGGTACCGCCCTCAGATCTTGTAATAGATGGGGCATCGGTAGATGAAGTCCTGCTCTGTATGAACTTGCCAAAGATGGCACAACTGGTAGATCCTATTTGATCGGTTGAGCTTGTGCTCCACCTCCACTCGAAGTCTATGCGAGCCCACTCTGAACTGGGCCAAAGAAATACAAAGATCATGTGTCTAATAACAATGTGTATGGGGAGGCTGGATAATGACTCTGCCCCTCTACTCCATGAAGTGCTCAACATAGAAAGCCATCTTCAAATGTAACCCGCCTAACTGGTTTATCCAAGTAACCTGAATGAATTGCCTGTAGACGTCATGCTAGATGATCCCGTTCAACTCTTGTCTAGTAAGCAAGAGGCAACCCAATGCATCAAGGGAGTATCTGAATGGAGGAAGTTGGTCCATTGAAATACCACAGACTCTAGAAGATTTGAGACCATTGCAAACCAAGATTGCGCATGGCCTGAGGGGCTCAACAAAGAAATGGACCTCAATGAACAATAGGCCAGGTACAAATATTGGTCTTACCCCTTCATCAAGTCGATGAAACATTGAACACAATGTAGAAATCAAACAAGGTTGAATATAGTCTCAAGTTGGAGGGGCTGAGCCCCAAACTTTGCAAGGATTGTGGGCGGAGGGATTGTCCACTTGCATCTAGCAATGCGTCAAGGGAGAAGGGTATGCACTCTCTCTGTCGAGGCCTAGTCAGACTCTAGTAAAGAAGGCTCCAAGCCTTTAAACAATAAAGAAGTGTGGGTCGGATGAGAGTGTCCATGAGAGACAACTTGGACGGATGTTCCTAGAAATGGTGATGGAAACAATATCTCTGGAGAAGGGCCAAGGACTCGTAGCCTTTGTTGACCTGAGGTTGAAGAGCATGTGTCAGATTGAAACAAGGCGTTGAGAATTGTACCCCTAAGTAAGTATAGGTGATGGTAATCTTGATCTCCTCTCCACTGAAAAAGGAATGATAATCCAAGAGAACCTTCTTCGACCCGTTGAAGATCATGATCTTGGTTTTACCTAGGTTGACCATCCATTGTTGAAGATCATGAAATTGGGCCAAAGTGTCTCGCTGTCTCTGCAGGCCCTCTGGGGATGAGGCCATGTTTACACACTCCATGTTAAAGAGCACATGATACATATTTGTAACAGAAGGTGGTGTTATAATTGGACAGTGAACGTAAAGATCATTTCAAGGATAAAGATTATCCTAAAGATCAAATAACATTGAAGATAAAACTTTGGAGATAATGCTCACTTTGAATTCATAGAATAGTTTAAAGTTTCCCAATATAACATTCACATGAGGATGCTAGAAATAGATGAGGGTCAATCTGCACAAATTACATAATACCTACAAAAGAATTATAAAATTAGCTTAGATGAAAGCCCTAAAGGCAATGTTCCACCAAGTCTTCGGGACGCGGGAGCGAGGAGACGCACAGGGGGGACGTGTGGGAGCACCCCCAAATGTTGGAAAAATTCATGGGGGATGGGGGGACGTCGGGGTCCCTAGCATAGGGGTCCCCGTCTCTAAAATAAATAAAAAATCTAAATATTAATGATAAAATCCCAACAATATCAATTCAGCCTATGCAAATTCATCATTGTGCAATGTAAATAGTAAAATACTAAATAGTGAACAGTAAACTAGTACTAAATTCAAATTTGTAAATGATATAAATAATAAACATGATTCAGATTCTGATTCAGTAATGAAATACATTGATTCATAAATCGTAAATGAAACAGATATAGTAAAATACTGTATACATTGATTTAGATTCATCATTCATCATTCTAGAATCTAATTACTAAATTAGTATTAAGAAAAATAATAGATACAAAAGTCTAAAATAGTAAATCGAAATTACTCAAACTCAAAAATAGTAAAGAGTGACGAGTCAAAGATTCAATATGAGGTCATCGGTATCTAGAGTCAAGACTTAAAAGTTACAATTGAAAATTAAAAATGGGCAATGAACATTGAAAATAAAATGAGCATCAAGGAGTCAATCTCATTGACTGGTCCTCTACATCCATCTGCTGCATGAAGTCATTAGGACCATCAATCGGAATGTCACTATGTGAGGTAGGTTTTTAACTTTTTAATAAAATTGTTTTTGTTTTTTAATTTTTGTTTTGTTTTGTTTTGTTTTTTTTAAATTTTAAGTCTTATTAGCCAAAAATTTATGGGGGATGCCCAGGAGTCCTCCTTTGGAGGGGGTGCATCCAGAAGCACCTTTTTTCGAGGGGGGACGCCCAAAAGCACTCATTTTGGGGAAACATGCTCCCGACACTGGGGAAACGCACCCCCCTGCGTCTCCCCGTGTTTCCCCAAAAGGGGGACGTGGAGAAACGTTTCCCTAGGAGCCCACCCAACCCGGGTGCATGGGAAACGTGGGGGAGCGCACCTCACCCTGGGGGACGCATCCCCATGGAACACTGCCTAAAATTGACTATGTAATTATGTTAATTCAGGGCTTATGCTAAATTGTTTCAAAAGTCCAAAACCCAATGTGTTCAATATATGAAACTTCCATTTTCTCATGTTTATTCTATTGTTTTTTGGGATAATTAAGGATATTTACTTTCAACTGTTTTTACCCCTTTCATGTCTTTTACCACAACACACTGGCCTGTAGCAATTTTAAACTTCTACTGTGTAGTGCTCTTAGGGAAGGAGCTACAGCAATGGTTCTTTCAACGGGCCTTTTTGTATTATCTATGAGAGGTAATCTAGAATAATCTTTTGTCATATCAATATTTAGAAAACTTGATTTTCCAAGTTTATGGTATATTATTCTGTGCAGCAAACCTTTAGATAATTGTTATATAGATATTTCCTTGGGTAGTTTTCACTTTGGGAATCTACTTTTTCTTTTTAAAGAACATATCAACTTGAAATGCAGATATATGGCCTGTATATTGATATGGATGTACTGCGCTGTAGATATATGAAAAGAGGTCCACATATGTTCATCATATTTTGGCCATAATTGTTAGATTTCCTTAAACCAAGTTAAGAAGACTTTGCACTCAAAGAATTCCTATCCTAGTAGATAGCTGAACGTTTAAAGACACTCAAAACTGCTGTTCTAATAATGCTAAAATCTACTAACACATACTGTAGAAAATATATAACTAAAACTCACAGGTCTGTCTTAAATCATATCACTATTATTAAGCAGGAAAACACAATTACATCATACTTGCTAAATCACTCTTAAAGGCAAACAGAAACTCAATAGATGGACTGTCAAAACCTGTTAGTGCTTTCTCATTAATTCTGAACTGAGATCTGCTACAGGAAAAATACTGTGAGCTAATTCACTACTTGCTACTGAACTGAATGAATAAACCTATACCCCTGCTTTCTCCTTTATGACTAGGAATAAGAGTAAGTTGTAGTATTCCCGATATAAAATAGTATGCAGAACAGAAATATTTTAACAAGAAATGGCAGAGAAGCAATAATATAATCAGAACAATACTGGAATAATACCAGAATAACACCAGAAATAGCACTTTGATTACTGATAGCAATGTTCACTTGCCTCTTCAAGGGGGCAACCTCCAGCAGAGCAGAGCTCTATTACAATAAAATCCAAGATAAAATTTCTCATACCCTCTACTTCTATTTATACTCTATCTATCCAAAAGAACAATCTAGAGGAAGATCCTTCTAGAAGCGGAAGTTTATATTAGGTCTTCTTACATTTGACTTATTCTTCCTTATTGCTAGGCCTTATTAATATTAGTCTTTATTACAGGAATTATATTATTCTACCTACGTGAGGGGTTAGGGAGGTTAGGTCCCTAACATGCCCTCCCCCTTGAAGAACAACCTTGTCCTCAAGGCTTCAGATGAGGGAATTGTTGTAGAATGGTGGCCAGCTACTAGGTGGCATCTTTTGGGGGTGTATCTTTCCATTGGACTAACACTTCCTGGATGGTGCGCGAACGGAGATGATGCTCTCTCTGGGCCAAGACTGCTTGTGGCTGCAACCATATGGAACCTTCTTCATCCAACTTAGGGAGACTAGTTTGAGTTTGGCAGTTAGTTCCAATCACCTTCTTTAAGCAGGAAACATGAAAAACAGGATGGAGCTTCGACTGATTGGGTAGAGCTAACTGATAGGCCACCAATCCCACACGTTTGAGCACTGTATAAGGACCATAAAATTTGGGCGCAAGTTTCTGATAGTGTTGAGCTTTGAGCGAAGTCTGCTTATAAGGTTGTAGTCGAAGAAATACCTGGTCCCCTTCAACAAAATGACGTTCTGAACGACCTTGACATGCTTGTTGCTTCATGCGATTCTGAGCCATGACCAAATTGTCTTTGAGGGCACGAAGAATAGCCTCGCGGATTGTAAGATTTTTGTCAACCTCCTGAACCTTCGAGACCCCTGGCATATAGGAGAGAACTGATGGGGGCTTTTCACCATAGACTGCTTCAAAAGGAGTCACGCGAGTAGCTGTATGGTAAGATGTGTTGTACCACCATTCATCCAGGGGTAACCGTTGAGCCCACCGATTTTGTCGCTCAGATGCAAAACACCTCAAATATGTTTCCAAACACTTGTTGACAACTTCAGTCTGGCCATTCGTCTGGGGGTGATAGGCTGTGCTGCGATGCAATTGGGTGCCCTGTAGCTTGAACAATTCTTGCCAAAAATTGCTGGTGAAAGTGGGGTCTCTATCAGAGACAATAGAATTAGGCATGCCATGAAGCTTGAAGATATTATCGATGAAGATTTGAGCCACTGTGGCTGCTGTGAATGGGTGTTGAAGAGTACAAAAATGAGCATATTTCGAGGGACGATCTACTACCACCATGATGACTGACTTATTGCCCGATTTAGGTAAGCCCACAATAAAATCCATAGAAATATCTCCTCTAATAGCAAGGGGAATCATAAGCGGTTGGAGTGTGCCTGGAGCTTTGACAGTTTCTCCCTTGTTGCGTTGACAGACCTCACATTCAGCCACAAAGGTGCGGACGTCCTGTTTCATACCTTCCCAGAAAAAATAACGTTTGACCCATTCATAGGTTTTGGTAAATCTTGAATGCCCGGCTGTGGGTGAGGCATGAAGTTCAGAAAGCACTCTGGATTTAAGTTGGGATTGCTTGCATAAATGCAACTGGCCTTTGTAGCGAAGCTCTTCATTATGCCAAGAGTACCCTCAAGAAACTGAAGAATTTTGTTGCAATTGGTGGAGCATGCTAGAAATTTTAGGGTCTTGCAACCATTCCTGACAAACAACTTGGAGCTAATTTGGTACAATGAAGGAGAGGGAGGAAAGGGACCCGTCTTCTTCATATTTCCGGGAAAGAGCATCGACCACTACATTGTCCTTGCCCTTCTTGTAAATGATCTCATAATCATAGCCAAATAGCTTGGTCACCCACTTTTGCTGCGCCGAGGATGAAATTCTTTGTACTAGGAAATACTCGAGACTCTGATGATCAATTTTGATTTGGAATTGTTGACCCAATAAATAAGGACGCTAGAGATCCACAACATGCAGAATAGCTAACATTTCCTTTTCATAAATGGATTGGCCCAAATGTCGCTCTGCAAGTTGTTTGCTAGTGAAGGCCAAGGGCCTGCCATCTTGCATGAGGACGACTCCAATTCCTTTCCCGGAAGCATCATATTCTAATACGAATGTCTTTGTGAAGTCTGGGAGGGCCGGGACAGGGGTCAATCACATAACATCTTTTAAGGCTTGGAAGGCATGATATGCAGTTGAAGTCCAAGTGAAAGCATTCTTTTTAAGGAGGGAAGTGAGAGGAGCTGCAATCTTTCCATAATTCCGAACAAACTTCCTATAATAGCCCGTTAAACCCAGAAAACCACGCAAGCTCTCAAGAATTTTAGGGCGAGACCAATCTTGCATAGATTCAATTTTCCTAGGATCCACGCGGACACCATCCTTGCCGACAATATGATCCAGGTATTCCACTTCTGAGGCACCAAAGGCACATTTAGATTGTTTAAGGAAAAGTTGATGTTTGGAGAGTAGATGGAGAACTTGATTCACATGGGAGAGATGGGATGGCCAAGTTTTACTATAGTTGAGAATATCATCAAAGAAAACTAAGACAAAATGACGGAGAAAGGGACGGAAGACATGATTCATAAGACTTTGGAAAGTGGAAGGAGCGTTACACAATCCAAAGGGCATTACCAAGAATTCATAATGACCCTCATGAGTGCGAAATGCAGTCTTGGAAATGTCTTTTGCTTTCTTACGGATTTGGTGGTAGCAAGAACGTAGATCCAATTTGATGAAGTATTGAGCACCACTCAATTCATCCAAGAGGTCATCAATGACAGGAATGGGGAATTTGTCTTTGATTGTGAGTTTGTTGAGGGCGCGAAAATCATGACACATGTGCCAAGTACCTTCTTTCTTGAGTACCATGACCATAGGGGAGGAATAGGGGCTAGTATTGGGACGGATAACACCGGCTTCGAGTAATTCATGAACAATTTTCCCAATTTCATTCTTCTGGGCAAAGGGACGACGATAAGGCCGAACATTGGGAGGAAGACTACCCGAGATGAGAGGGATGGAATGATCATGGACTCCACGGGAAGGGGGAAGTTCTTGGGGGGTGGTAAAAACAACATGGTGGCAGGAGAGGATAGATTAGAGGTCGGGATGCACAAAAGGTGTCTCAATAGCATGAATGGAGTGGAGTTGGGCTATAATTCCCGAATGACCTTTTTTGAGGAGCCTTTCCATGCGATGGGAACTAATGATCTTAGGGGAACCTGCGGTGAGTCCTTGGAACTTATATTGTTGTCCCTCCTGTTGGAATTGCATGGTTAAGTCCTTAAAATCCATGAGAATGGGGCCTAGAGTGTGTAAGCATTCAACACCAAGAACAATGTCACAACCATCCATGTCTATAGCAAACATATGAGATTTCGGTTGATACTGACCAATTTGGAGTCGCACATTTTCACATCGTCCCCCACATTTCATGGAACCACCATTGGCAATCATGATTTGAAAATTATTGATGACACGTGTGTAACAATTGACTTCTTGGGCAATGCGGCGATGAATAAAGTTATGGGTGCTACCACTGTCCACAAGGATGATGACTTTCCTATTTTTGATGTAATCAATTAATTTGAGAGTCTGGGGAGTAGAGAAGCCAGTGAGGGCATTAAGTGAAATCACCGGGTCAACATCTGGTGGATCAAAGGGTGGGGTGAGGTCAAAAGGCGGTGGTAGTTCCTCCACAGGTGGAACAACAACATCTTCTTCAGAAAGATCCTTAGTCACAACCATAAAAAGCTTTTGTTCCTTACACTTGTGCCCGGGAAAATATTTGTCATCACAATTATAACAAAGACCCTTGAGTTGAAATTCAACCATTTTAGCCGTGGTTAATTTCTGGATCTTGAGGGGAGTTGCAGGAGGGGAAAAATGGGTGGGTTTAGGGCGAGGAGGAAAGGAGGGTTTGCGGGTCTGGGAAGACACAATCTGTTGGCCTTCCTTGGCTCGTTGAGTAGCTTCCAACCAAGTCTGGGGGCGTGCCATGAGAACATGGGCACACATTTCATCTTTGAGGCCACTGATAAAGCATTCACTAAAGAAGGCATCTGACATGCCCTCCGTTCTGAAATCCAAGTGCTCAAATGCGACAATAAAGTCTTCCACTGGCCCAGAGTGCTTTAGCTTGGTCAACGGCCTAAATGGTGGGTGTCAGAGTCAAAGCGGTCACAAAGTTGGGCCACAAAATGAGTCCAAGCAAGATACCCTTGGCGTGCCTTTTTTCGCCATTGCCACCATAACGAAGCTTGGTGAAATCATCAGTAATGCCATGCAAAGAGAAATAATGTTCCATTTGGGTGACCCAACCTGTAGGATCTGATCCATCAAATTTGTTCACCTCAATTCTAGGGGGGCAGAGGTCTCAAGAAAAGTGGGTAGTATGAGGGCCTTGGTAATGGGAAGAGTCATGGTCATCCTGATAAGATGGTTGTTCAGAAGAGGAAGGGTTTTGGGAACAGCTCAGGAAGTGTTCTTTGAGGACTTTGATGTAGGAACATTGTTCATGGAGGTCTTTGATATGGGAACATTGGTCCTTGATGATCTCAATAGTTGAATTGAAGGAGCTAATGTTGGCAGTGAGATGCTTGATGTCGTCCTTGTGCTGATGGTTGTCAGCAATCAAGGCATTGAGTTCTTGGGCTCGTGTGGTAGTCATTTGGATAAAGGAGTAGGCAAATGGTATAGGGGAAACAAAAGGGGTCTGGAGGGGTGGGTGGGACCACGAATAAAAAAGGGTGTCAAATGATAGGTATCACTGCGATCAGGGCGAAAAGGGGGATCCAAAGGGAAAGGAGCCAAATAAGGGTGTCGGAGACGGGTCGGGTCCACACAAAAAATTGTGTTAAAAATGAAAGGTATCACTGGAGTCGAGGCGAAGAGAGGAACCCAGTGGGATAAGTCCCAAATAAGTGTGGTGGCGTGACCACTATTTTTTTTTTGGTTTACTCCTGCGGAGTTATACTCCGGCCTGAGTAACACTGCAGTGACAAAATGCCCAATTGCTTAACAGGAAGAAATCTGTAGTAATTTTGCAACCATAATGCAAAAGGCACAATTGCGCAACAATAGATCTTGTCCGTTCTGTTTTTTGTTTCCATCCCCAGGGGTAGGATATTTAGGGTTTCTACAGACAAGTGTTTTCCCTGTGCTATAGCTCTCTGATATACGTGCGGGGTCCAATAGTAGTACTCGGTCCAATATCTCAGGGCACCAACTAAGGAGGCTAGGTTGTGTCCTTAGCCGTACTACCCGACTACCCAGGTACTAGAGAGTATCTTCCCGAGTGTTGTACTCGGTGGCACTATAGCAGTGAGGTGGCTGATCGGTTTATCTATGGAGGGCTTTAGGAGATCTAGGCCGATCCGTATACAGGTGTTGTTTGATGCGCTACCGCTCGAAGGGGTACCAACAGGGGTTACAAGGGTGGCCAACAGATGTGCGCTTAGGTACCACTTGTATTTCCTGGTTGTATGACTCCCCGATCGCGTGTTTATGTGCGTAACGATAGATCTCTGTAGCTTTAAGACGTCGAAATATGTCTCTACCCTGAAAAAAATTTAACTCACAATTTTCTGCCGAGGAAGGTGCTTTGATACCACTTGTTGTATTCCCGATATAAAATAGTATGCAGAACAGAAATATTTTAACTAGAAATGGCAGAGAAGCAATAATATAATCAGAACAATTCCAAAACAATACCAGAATAACACCAGAAAGAGCACTTTGATTACTGATAACAATGTTCACTTGTCTCTTCGAGGGGGCAACCTCCAGCAGAGCAAAGCTCTATTACAATAATATCCAAGACAAGATTTCTCTTACCCTCTACTTCTATTTATACTCTATCTATCCAAAAGAACAATCTAGAGGAAGATCCTTCTAGAAGCGGAAGCTTCTATTAGGTCTTCTTACATTTGACTTATTCTTCCTTATTGCTAGGCCTTATTAATATTAGCCTTTATTACATGGAATTATATTATTCTACCTACGTGAGAGGTTAGGGAGGTGAGGTCCCTAACATAAGTACAATGAGTTTGGTCACATGCACAATAGCACCTCAACTAAGGATGATCTGAGGCATGCAAGCATTCATCCTCCTAAATATCTGCGCCCTTATCTGCATGCATTCGCCTAACTGACTTAGACTTAAGCTACAATTAGAAAACTGCTTAATAAACTGAAATTAACACATGCAACTGCATGTGCCCTCTTTTACTCAACTTAGAAACTACATGCAATTGCCTAGAACTGGAGTCTAAGGATAAGCTTATCCTATCATATCTATAGTGGGTGCATGCATGCATCTTCAATGATGGAAGCCTAGATACAGTGATGTACCCTATGGCCTTCTTTAATCCTGTGTCATCATCTACAAACCACCACAAAGCAAAAAAAATCAGTGCTGCATGGATCTGCTGTGCTGCTGGAACAGAAAAGCGCTCAGATCAGTCACACATTTGCATAATTCTGTAGAAGACTATCTGAGGTACACTCTCTAAAATAATTCACTCATGTTTTAACCATATCTTAGCTGTATTTTGGTGATGTTTTATCCATATCTTGGCCATATTGAGTCATATTTCATCCATATTCGGTTGTATTCAGCTATATTTCGGTCGTATATTGGCTGTATTTGGCCATATTTTAGATTTATACTCTTGTATTTTGGTCATTTTTTTTTTCAAATACATATTTTTTTTTGTATTGTATCATATCCGCAAGTATATAAAAATCATGGCCTTGGGGTGCACTCTCCTTGGAACTTTCATTTTTGGGATGAAAGGGTTTATGAATTATTTAATGTTAGATTAATGAAATTGTTTAATGTTTCATGATAGATTAGTGAAATTGCTTATTTCTGACCTGGTTCAGATACTTTTTTGATACACAGCTTGCTGTACTAGCTGGTGATTTCTTGCTTTCAAGGGCATCTGTGGCACTTGCCTCATTGAAGAATACAGAGGTGAATTTGATGAGACATTTTATTTTCAGCTTCATTAATTTTATGACTTGATGTTATTCATTATATAAAGACATCTTTTGCATTCTTTAAAATACTTTAAATTCACTATCATGGAAAATTGCATGCTTTTTTGTTCTTTGCTGCATAATAAGATAAGATAAGATAATAATAGAACATTTGTTTTTTCTTTTTTCAAATATAAAAAATTCATATTCATTGGGAAAAAAACATCTCAGTATGGCCTCAATAGTTGGAACTTATACAGGATTGCCTAGGAAGTGTGGGAGCTAAACATGCGAAAGAAACTAAACCATATACAATAACAACAATTATTGTACTCATGCAAGTTGCTTCAAATTTTTGAGGGTTGGTAATACAAGCACACAATGGAAGAACAAGACAGAGAGGAGAATTGCCCCTTGAAAGTTATGTGTTTGCATACTCAAATTTTTATATTTGTAATATAAATTTGTGACAACATTGGAGAGTGAAGACAAAAATAGATCTTCAAATTTTTATAAAACTAGCCTAGAACAGACTACTTAACTGTTTCCAACGTGAGGAGCACTAAGGAGAGCTTAGGATTAAAAAATAATTTAAAAATAGACAGAATGCGTTTTAGTGTTCATTATTTCCTCCTCCCTTAGAGAAAGTTATCCCCAATTACTGATAAAGATGGGGAAACTACTGCTCAAATGGCAGGCTCACTTTCCAACCAAGCATGTAATAGTCTGCTTGTTTCATATATTTCTGGTCTTGGTATGGAGTTGTGAATCCTATAACAATGGAGTAAATAATTTTGGAGTGCTTGACCTAGGGGTGGAGCATGCGATCTGGCTGAAGAGTCTGGTATTCGAAAACCAGCAGATGTCCTCCTTGTTAGATTTCGACGTGCATCCATACTCGGTGCACATACACCTCAGGTCTGGTCTAGGTTCTCAACAGCATACACAAAATTACATAATTTGTACTGTGAACATAAACATACTGAGATGCCTAACAACTTAGCACTGTGGAAAATACAATCAACAATTGAATCATACATAAGTACACAGGAATTTAATGCCCAAAATAATTATTCTTAAACCTAGAACATTGGGCTCCCGTATCAGGGACAATGGCCCAATTTTACATAAAGTAAAATACCAAAAACACTTACAAACTTCTGTAGAAACCCTTCTGGTTTCCGTGTCCAAGTCTGCTGT
>SNQJ01S0026830.1:0-12821 GCA_010110895.2 Picea sitchensis | reverse complement strand
CGTGTTCACCTGGTTGCTGCAAAACATGTGATGAGGTACCTTAAGGGTACATTAGATTGTGGTCTCAGTTATGATGGAGGTCATGACTTCAGACTGAGTGGTTATACTGATTCAGATTGGGCTGGAAGTGTCTTTGACAGAAAAAGCACTTCAGGATGTTGTTTCAGTCTGGGGTCAGCCATGATCTCATGGCAGAGTAGGAAGCAATCAAGCATTGCTCTCAGCACGAAAGAAGCAGAATACATTGCTGCATGTTTTGCCAGTTGTGAAGCCATATGGCTTCGGAAGTTGTTGACAGGTCTATTTGATCTAGAGATGGAAGCAACCATGATCCTATGTGACAACCAGAGCTGCATAAAGATGACAGAGAACCTTGTGTTCCATGACAAGTCAAAACACATAGAGATCCGATATCATTACATCCGTGATATGGTGCAAAGAGGAGCCATAAAGTTCCAATATGTTAGTACGGATGAACAGGTTGCTGATGTGTTAACCAAGCCTCTATCTCGTGTAAAGTTTGAGCACTTTCGAGATAAGCTTGGTGTAGTTCGAAAGGACCTCCCTCGAAAAGGGGAGTAGTGATGATGTGCCAACCTCGTGCTGTGATGCCATCTTCATGCTGATGATGATGTGATGCCAGCTTCGTGCTGATCATGTGTTGCCAGCCTCGCGCTGTGATGCCAACTTCGTGCTGATGATGTGTTGCCAACCTTGTGCTGTGATGCCAACTTCGTGCTGATGATGTGTTGCCAGCCTTGCGCTGTGATGCCAACTTCATGCTGATGATGTTGTGTTGCCAACCTCGTGCTGTGATGCCAGTTTTGTGTTGATGATGTGTTGCCAACCTCGTGCTGTGATGCCAACTTCGTGCTGATGATGTTGTGTTGCCAGCTTCGTGCTGATGATATTGTGTAGCCAACTTCATGCTGTGATGCCAACTTCGTGCTGAAGACTCTCAGCCTAGTGGTGATGTTGATGATGCTCCAGCCTTTGTGCTGTGTTGTTGATGATATTGATGATGAGAAAAACTTTCGATGATTTATAGATATGCCAACCAGTGTTCCAGATGCTGTTGATGATGTTTCCCTCTCTCTCTTCTGATGATGTTGTAGAATACCCTTCTTGTTAAGGGGGAGTGTTGAAATATTGTAACTGCAAAGAGTATTCTATTTATTATTGATGTATTATTCATTAGATCAATCCCGTTTTGTGGATTGATCATGTCGGGCATTGTAAATGACCAAATCCTCCTTTGAGGATTGGTCAAACTCTAATTGTAATATGCAAATTGAGAAGTCGGCTCCCAGGCAATTTAAAGTGGTTCTAATCACCCAGAAAGAGAAGTCGGCCCTGCCAGTGAAGAATTACCTCCTTTCAGCGCCTGCCAGTTTGTATAAATAAAGGAAGCCAACCACTCATTTGTTCACTCACTCATTCGAATCATCTAGAGCACAAGTTTGGTAGCTGCAGTTGGAGAAGAAGGAAGAGAGAGAGGCACATTCCTTGGGAAAGGATATTCTCTAGTGTTTGGTTTATTGTCTTGGCATTGTATTGGCTATCTATATTAAGGAAGTTTTTGCTGGGTTTTCTCCCCCATGAGGGTTTCCTAGGATAAATGATGTGTTTCTTGTGATTGTGTTTATCTCAGTGAGCCTATCTATGCTATGGTTATCTAGTAAATTGAAAAGAAACCTAATAATAGCTTAAACTCTAACAAATCTATGGAAGGTCATCGATGATATGTAGACAACTCATATGTCCCAACGATCCAAAATTGGTATGACCAAGATGTTGATGCGATATCATACTAGTATCAACAACATTGACTACCATTGCAGTAAACCTATTCAAAGCTAGGGTTGAAGGAGCCTTCCCTAGGTTATACATGTGATTAGATTCATCACAATATCCATAGGAAACCACATTCATTATTCATATTCCTCACAACTCTTTAATCCGACCAAAACAACTGAATTTAAATTCAACCCTTTAATCCGACCAAAAACTACACCTTTTTATTTGTGTGTTTTATGTGGTACATAGAAAGTAGATTTAGTCTAAGTCTAGGAACATGGAGAGCACCTCCAAATTTGGGACTGTCAATGACAACATTGTCACAACTTGATATTTGTAGGGGTAAGTTATCTCCAATAATCACCTTCTCCTCAAGTGTTGATGTTCGTAATATGAGAGAAGTTGATGGTGTTTAGTCATATGCCTAGTATCTCTTGAATCAACAATCCATTCTTGTAAAGAGGAGGAAGACCAATATGTAGAGTGCATAGCGAAATGTGCATTATGAGGAGATCCAACATTTTATTCAAGAAGATTATCATGTTGGAGGTATTACACACTCACGTAGACTTATTTTCCTAAGTTTGATAGTCCAATGTTGAAAACGTTTCCTTAGATGAGAATATTCTTTCTAGATAATATTCCCCTACAGAATAGGGCGTTCCTCATCAGTTTAGAGTTAGTTACACTCAGTTACATTCAGTTAGACTAGTGGAAGTCACTCATGCATGGAAACTTCGGTTTTATCACTAGTAGTTGCATGTGTTTCTCTCACTTCCACACGTGTGACTCAATTAACTGATGATTGCATGGATCGATTAACTCAGACTAGGTGGTAGATCACTACTATGGCACATTAGTTACTCATGTATCCTATATCTATTGTAAATTATTCACTCTTTGAGTGTGGAATATGGTTAATATAAATTCTTTCATTCTTTCCTCCAATTTTTGTGTTCGCTTCACACCATTTGCAAGTTGTGTACGTTTGATTGTTAGCTAGATCTTCTGTGTAGGTATCTCAGAAACTCTACATGGTATCAGAGCCCACAGACCGCTAGCAAGGATCGTCACCAACACTCTTTTGTAGGTATCGAAGACGGAACAAAGCAGTAGGAAAGATGTAATCTATGTTTTACTCGCCGACAATACTTTTCACGCCTCATAACTATTTGGAGTGGAAGCCAAATATTCTCCTTCTTAGAAGTAGCGACTTATACCAAATAACCATGGCAATGGAAGTAGAGCCCGATTCCGCTGATTAGAAAAATGACTTTCTCAATAAACAAGATATGGCCATAGGATGTATCTGCTTGTCTATTTCTCCTGAAATTTTCCACCAAGTATATGATGAATCACGAGACTCAACTCGAAACGAATTATGGACCAAATTGGAGGCTATTTGGGAATAAGGAAGATTGCATGCAAAAGGTTGATAATATAGAGCCAGTAGAAAAGCCATTGGAAGATCAATCCTCCCAGTTTGAAGAGCCTTCTACACATGTATCTGCACAAATTTTTGTTCCATTCATTGAAGATGATGTCTACTCCATTTCAGATCTGTTTTCTGAACCACATACGGAAGATATCATCCATGCATATCAAGAGCCACATGCAGACACTTCTTTGTGTGCGATTCTTGCATCCCAAGAGCCACATGTAGAGACTCCCATGCATGCATCTCATGAGCCAAAAAGGTGGCCGCACAGATCAAATTCAATTCTGACATTTTCTGAGCAGAATCTGCAAAAACAAATTGGATATTTGAATTCCTCTCGGAGAAATACCCAATTTCAAAAACAAAATCGTCCGAAATGAAGTCCGGGAAGTGAAGTTATGAGCATTTTAAAATCAACAAAATTTCAGCGTTGTTCGGAAACGGCCACACGATTTTCAAAGTTTCATCCAAACTTCATTTGGATCTTCTTATTTACAATAAGAGAAAGAGGATATGTGCGGACATCTCATTGGTGCATCTACATCATCAGATCCGTACATACATCTACATCTTCAAAAAAATCTTCACCGAGCTTAAACTTGCACATTTGCAAGGTCTCCTTGGAGTGAAGGACACAATTACTTAGCAATTGCCTTTTTTTTTTATCTTTTGATGCATTGTACTTTGAGGGGGAGGGGTGGTGGGGATTTCCCATGAGGTTTTCCCTTTTTCAGTGTTTCATTCTTAAATGCATTGTACAATGGGTGCCTAACATGGCCTCTGTTGTCAGGACTCATTCATCATGTACACCCTAGTAGTGTTCCGGGGGGGTGTTGGAGGTATTACACACTCACCTAGAATTATTTTCCTAAGTTCGACAGTCCAATGTTGAAAACGTTTCCTTAGTTGAGAATATTCTTTCTAGAGAATATTCCCCTACAAAATAGGGCGTTCTTCTGTTCAGAGTCAGTTACACTCAGTTAGACTAGTGGAAGTCACTCATGCATGGAAACCCCGGTTTTATTACCAACAATTGCATGTGTTTCTCGCACTTTCACATGCGTGACTCAGTTAACTGATGATTGCATGGATCAATTAACTAGGACTAGGTGGTAGATCGCTCCAGTGTTTGTCAGTGAGTATCTAGATCTCTCTAGATCACTACTATAGCGCATTAGTTACTCATGTATCCTATATCTATTGTAAATAATTTACTCTTTGAGTGTGGAATACGATTAATAGAAATTCTTTCATTCTTTCCTCCAATTTTTGTCTTCTCTTCACACCATTTGCAAGCTGTGTACGTTTGATTGTTAGCTAGATCTTCTGTGTAGGTATCTTAGAAACTCTACATATCGTTGTCAACTGTTTGCGTTGCATGATCTTCAATTTTTCAAAGATAAACCAGGCAATTCTTGTAGGTGTGACCCTCCTTATGACAATAAATGCATATGGGTTTCTTCCTCTTAGAGGATCTTGAGTTCTCCCCTTTAACCTCAAGCTTAACAAGGGGTTGAGTTAGGCTTAGGGAGGGAGTAGTATATCCCTTTACAAATAGACGAATGCTATTAAAAAATAATGGCAAAGGACTTGAAAGCTGGAGAAAGATTGTTCAGAACAATACTTACATATTTTGATTCTGTTTTTGCCTTGCTACCGTAAGTGGTGATATTAGCCTTTAGGTTCTCGAACCTTGCAATATACTCATCAATGTTGTGGAAGTCACCCATCTTGAGGTTTTTAAACTCGGTTTCCAGTTTATTGACTTGAGTAGTATTCATTGCCCCAAAGAATTTCTAGAAGGTACCCCATATTTCTTTTGCAATTTAATTATCCTTGGTGTTATTAATCAAATCGGGCTTAACATATAGGAGGATTAGCTCGAGAGATTCATCCTTTTTTCAGACATATGAGATCATAGCTATCATTAGTGGTGGGGGGAAGAGGTTTTCTAGGTACATCCATAAGCCTTTACTTGGTCTGCCCAAAACATGATAACTTACCCCATTCAAGCAGGTAAACAGTGACTTTGCATCCATAGGTGTTAAATCACCTATATAGACCCAAAAAGGTAAGAATACCAGCCTCTTCTGTAAATCTGCAATATACTTTAGCTGTAAGAACAAAGGAGGGGTGCATTGATCCTATAAAATCCTAGAAAACCAGCCTCTTCTGGAAATCTGCAATGGACATCAACAAATCTGCAATATACCTCAGCTGATAAAGTATAGGAATGCACTGGTCTTAGAAGAGGATGTAAACCCTAGAAAAACCCTAAGAACATGCTGTCCTAGAAAAGAAGGTTAAAGCCTAAAATAGCTGTGCTGGATAGGGTGAGATGGGTTCACAACTTCACACTAGATCTGATACATTGAGATCACCAGAGATAATAATTGAAGGTGAACAAATCAGCATAGTGCTAATCCAGTAAAAAGTGTAACTGCAGCAGGTAAACAACACTCGAGCACTAGAAAGAGAAAGACTAAAGGTCAACAGTAATTAGAGAAAAAGTACTATAGCCATAAGCATAAGTGCGTGATGCGTCAAAGAGAGAGATCACATGCTAAACAATGCACAATAACAGCCAAATAGAGTGCTGTATAGAGAAGTTACCCTTAGGCTTATGATAATGAATGACTCACTTGAAAGAAGAATACAAATGAGTGGTGTACTTATACACCATCCAAGAGGTAGTGTGCAAGCCCCAAGGAGGTTTGACTAGGTTGGCTTTAGCGTAAAATAGCCAAAAAATACAATATAATAATGTGTTACACAAAGGTAGGTGTGGCCATAATAAATATAATAAGGTCGGGTTGTGGCCTCTAGTGAAGATTAAGCCCATAAGTTCAACAATCTTGCCATAATCAGTTGACTGCGTGAGATAAGTACATGGCAACTGTTGCTGTGGATGCACTATTTCTGCTAGGCACATGAGATTGGATCAAACAAATCTGAGATATATAGTTTTGTATGTGCATTTACATGGATAACATTCTTGTATATCCTTTTTGATTGGTGTCTACAATAGTTTCTATGTACTCTATTGTAGTGGTTTGAGTAGAACTTCGATGTTTCTTAATTAATAGCCTTGCATTTGAAACATCCACTTTTTGTAGCAATATCCTAGGTGTAAAACACCTGTCCCATATCTATCATTAGCTTTCATTTTTCTTAACTTTGTTTTTCACTTAAATATTTGTTAAATGTGAATTTTATCTTTTGGAACAATTCTAAATTAAATTTATACAGGTAGTAGAATTATTGTCAAAGGTGTTGGAACATCTTGTCACTGGTGAGATAATGCAAATGACAAATACAAATGAACAGCGCTGTAGGTAAGTCGCTAATTTGTATTGGGTGCTTATGGAAGTGTTTAACTTTTGCATGATATTCTTTTCTTATATTATTGCCACAACATTTATGTAATTTTTGTTCCTTACAGTCTAGCATTAAAATTGTCTCTCCTTATAAGAGCAGGCAGAGACAAACCTTGGCCATATGGAGTCATAATATAAGATAAGATGAAATAATTTTATTAATGTCCAACGAATGACCACAAAGATAGGTCAATGGTACTGAAAAAACACATCCACCAAATAAATGTACAATGTAAGAGTGCGAAAGGCAAATAGAGATCAATGTTTTATATAACTAATTAGCCATGATTATTCCCTGCAGTGACAGCACTAACCGATAAATGGATCAGAATCCCTGTTTTTGGTGTTTTGACTCTAGTCCAAATTCTTAGCTTAGTCACTGAATTGAATTAGCAACAGATCATGTAATATCCAAAGCATAATATGAAACAAATAATAGTTCTGTGAATGTAATAATGGGAGATGGAGGATATCTTAGCAAACTATAATATTTGCTGATGAAGTAAAGTTGTATATAAATACCCAGTCCAGAATATCTTATAATATTTCCCCACTGGAATGTCTTTATGTAAACTATGGACTCCAAGAGTTCTAGGGCTGTATATGAAAGCTTGAAGAAGTTTTTATAGCCCAGTCCACAATGACACAGATTCCTAAACATCAACTATCTTCTCATACAAGGAATTTCACAGTGTGAGACATGACTACACATGATGATGATTACTGTCTTTTGAGATCAACTTTGATATTAATAAAATTGATAAGGAGTTAGTAGATTTGCTTTAACCTTTTGTTTCTATAATCGAAAAGATAAGAGAGACTTTCCTAGCTCTCTCTAGTTTTAATGATTTAACAAGTTTTGAATATCAATGTTGTCACAAATATTGTGAAATTGAGACCTGTTATCGCAGGATTCGTACTTGTGCAAATCCCTCCACAAGATCCCCAAATCTTGCGTAACTATGGAAGAACCTACCACTGTCACCTAAGTAGGGACTTCCCTCATTTTAATGACAGAAGAGGTCCACCACAAGGGAGGCTTCCTTGTTGACCTCAACAGATCAAATAGCAAGTTTAGTAGCCAAGCCTACCGCCCCGTCTTGATCACCGAATGATTGGTCTAGGTCAAGGAAAGAGAAGAGGTTTGGAGATGATTTGATACCTGCCCGGAACAAGAACACTTAACGACATATATATAACAATTTCCAAGCCAAAGTATGCAATAAAGACCTCTTTTACACACTAGAGTCTAGACAAGTTAGATTGCTATGGCTGTTGCAAATTGCAGCAGTAAACCAGTCTTATAACAACAATAATTATTTTGCAACAGGAGCAAGATAAAGTGTTCAGAATACCGCAATTGACCACAAAAATTACGCATGCAACCAATATAATATTATCCAATTGTTAGATGTTGTTTCTGAGTGGGTTACGCCACCTTTAGATGAGTGTATGCAGCAATTTAGTGTTGATTTAGATGGCTGTAGCAAATTTTTATAACCGCAGCAAGTAATTTAGTGAGTTTGATAAGGTTATTGTTAGTATAATTAGTAGAATGCTTGAGGGTTTTGAGAAAGAGAACTTCTCAATCAATTCACCAAGAGAGTTGCTTCAAGATTAATGCCTTTCTAGGGTTATGGAGTCTTCAAATGCAACCAAGCTTGAAAGTTGATCTACTTGAAACCAAGAGGTAGGATCTAAACCCTAAGGTGCAAGCACATTTGGGCCTTAGTCTTTAGATCTCGAGGAGAAGGACGTCTAGGGTGCAAGCACATTTGGGCCCTAGAAATCATTCCCCCCTTCTTGTAGCTGCTATTAAGTTCTTTTCAATTTACTAGAGAATAATAGCATAAGGATCACTGAAAGAAACACGATCACAAGGTACACAACATTTTATCCTAGGAAACCCTCATGGGGGAGAAAACCCAACAAAACTTCCTGAATAATAGATTGCCAATACAATGCCAAGATTTAGACCAAAACACTAAAGAATATCCAAGACTGAGCATGCGCCTCTCTTCTCCTTCTTGTAACTGCAAGTTGGAACTACCTCCAAAAGATGCGCACTTGTTGAGTGATTGAGTGAGTGAATGAGTGAGGCGCCCTCCTCACTTATTTATACCAGCTGAGGGGGCGCTAGGGTTATGTCTCTTTACCAAGTAAAGCCGACTTCTTCTAATAGTGGTTAAAACCACTTTAATAAACCCTAGGGGCCGACTTCTCAAATACCACCATATGAATATGGTTTGACCGATCCACAAAAGGGGATTTCGTCATACATAAGTCCCGACATGATCAATCCACAAAAGGGGATTTGATCTATAAGATAATAACTCAATTATAATTAGAATATTCTTCGAAGTTACAATATTTCAACACTCCCCCTTAATGAGAAGGGTATTATATAGACATAACCCAATACAACAACATTAGGAGAGAGAGAGGGCAACAACATCATTAGTATCTGGAACATTGTCTGGCATATCTACAAATCATCGTAAGTTTTTCTCATCATCAATAACATCATTGTTCACTGCATGGAGCTGGAATAACATCATCATCATCATCTGTGTCAACATCAATTAGCATAATGCTAAGGTAACAACATCACCAACACCATCATTAACAGCATGAGGTTAGTACAACATCATCAACAACAACACGAGGCTGAAACAACATCATCAACAACAACACGAGGTTGAAACGGAAACATCATTAGCACAAGGCTGAGATAACAACATCATCATCATATGGCAACAGAATGAGGCAGGTGTAACAACAACATTTTGTAGTACTCTGACAGACTGTCCTTATCGGAACTTCAGGATCTTCCTAGGACTCATAAGATTCCCTAGGGATATAAAATCCTAACAGAGCTACCACGTGGTACTCTGACAGACTATCCTTACCAGACCTTCGAGATCTTCCTAGGAATCAAAATATTCCCTAGGATATAAAATCCTAACGGAGCTACCACTAGTGACCACAAATGGCATATACATGCACAAGTACTATGACAGACCGTCCTTACCAGACCTTCGAGATCTGTCAAGGGATGATCATTCCCCTAGGATATAAAATCCTAACTGAGCTACCCGTTGTTGGTCAGGATACCATAATATAATCAACATCACTCCCCATTTCGAGGGAAGTCCTTTCGGACTATAACAAGCTTGTCTCGAAAGTATTCAAACCTCACGCGAGACAGAGGTTTGGTCAACACATCTGCAACCTGCTCATCTGTGCCAACATTTTGGAGCTTTACATCTCCCCTCTGCACCATATCACGAATGTAGTGATACCGGATCTCTATGTGCTTCGACTTGTCATGGAACACTGGGTTCTCCGTCATCTTTATGCAACTCTGGTTATCACATAGCATCACAGTGGCTTCCATCTCCAGATCGAATAGACCTGTCAACAACTTCCGAAGCCATATGGCTTCACACCTGCCGGAACATGCTGCAATGTATTCTGTTTGTACTGTGCTGAGAGCAATACTGGATTGCTTCCTGCTCTGCCATGAAGTCATGGATGACCCCAGACTGAAACAACATCCTGAAGTTCTCTTTCTATCAGAAACACTTCCAACCCAATCTGAATCAGTATAACCAACCAGTAAGAAGTCATGATCTCTAGTATAACAGAGACCAAATTCCAACGTACCCTGAGGTATCTCATCTCATGATTTGCAGCTACAAGGTGAAGACGTTTGGGCTCTACCATATACTGACTCAAGGTGTTCACAACAAAGCATATATCGGGCCTGGTATTCGTCAGATACATCAACGAACCAATAATCTGTTTGTACAAAGTAGCATCAACTAATTCTGACGAAGTATCAACCAGGAGATTCAACTTTGTTTCCATGGGTGTGTTCATGGCTTTGCATTCCAACATACCAAACCTCTTTAGTATTTCAACTGCATACTTCCCTTGGTTAAGGAAGATCTTCCCTGGGCTCTGCTAAACTTCAAGACCTAAGAAATAATGCATCAGGCCTAGGTTTTCCATCTCAAATTCTGTAGCGAGTTTCTTCTTAAAGTCTGTGATGAGCTTTTCTTCTCCTGTTAAGAATAAGTCATCCACATACAACAACAATATAACTGGCTCATCATTCATAACCTTGAACTAAAGGTTAGAATCAACTTTACTCTTGGTAAAGCCCAAGCTCGTCATGAAACTATCAATTCTGCCATATCAATCTCTAGGAACTTGCTTCAACCCGTATAGAGCCTTCTTCAACCTGCAGACATGAGTCTTTCTATCTTCAACTTCAAACCCTTGTGGTTATTCTATATACACTTCTTCTTCAATAACACCATTTAAGAAGGCTGTTTTCACATCCATTTGGTGTAACTTCCACTTCATTTTGGCTGCAAGGGCTATGATGGTTATGATAGAAGTGTATCTGGCTATAGGAGAAAACGTCTCTTCATAATTAATGCCTTCCTTTTGAGAAAAGCGACAAGCTACAAATCTTGCTTTATTTTTTTCAATACTTCCGTCTGCAACATGTTTTATCTTGTTTATCCATTTGGAAGATACCGCATTTTTGTTCTTTGGTCTGGGAACTATTTCCCATATATCATTCTTTATAATGGTCTGGTATTCTTCCGTCATGGCATCCACCCATTCTTTCTTTTGAATGGCTTCTTCAAAGCAAGTAGGTTCATTTTCTATGAGATCACACATCAAGGCCATATAACTGGAGAATGGCTTAGGTTTCTTGCTTTGTCTTATGGTTCCTGTTATCCCCTACCCTAGGGATAACTAAGGAGATCACGTCTCGAGGCCTACAGGTCCTAGACATAGAGTACCGAGAGCCATACGACTTGAGCATGGCTTCGGAGGGCTCCTCTTTTCTTCAGTGCAATTCATTTATCATCAGCAACAATATCCATCTCACCAGCCCGTTCCTGAAGTAGCAGTAAGTCTTGCTCTATGAGGTAATGAGTCCGAGAATCATGGTATGTGTCACTCTGATTGTTGAAGCACTTGAATACGTTGCATTGAATTCTCCTTCATTTCATAACGTTTGCTCAGAAATCATGCTCTTTGACTTGTTTATACCAAAGTTATCAGAACTGGACCGGTTGTTGAATTGGTCGAACCAAAAAACTAGAACCGAATCGGAACCGGAAAAAAACTGGATCAAAAAACCGATCACTAAAAATACATAAAATATTCAAATTTTGAAAAAAAAATACATATTCATGTGCATCCATGTGAATCCAAACCATTATACACAAATTTGCAAAGTTTCTCATATATATATATAACACGTAACAATGTACAAAACCAAAATAGCACTAACAGTAAGTGCACTCCATAATCATATGATTATCTGAATCAAAATACATCATCAAAAAGGCTCTAAATGGCCTATAAAGTCCAAAAATAACTCTAGAGTCTAGACTAGAGGCTAGAGAGTAGAGACTACACAATCTAATAATCTAAATCTGCATACTGAAACTCAGACTCAGAGGTCTCAGACTCGGACTCAGAGTTAGACTCAGACTGAGAGTCATCATTTACATCCTCAACATGAGTAGACTCAACAGGGGGATTCCGAACCTGGTTCGATTCCCCTAGTCCAGAAGGAAAAGATACAGTTGCAACATCAGTGCACACATTCTTTTGATGTGGCTGGGGATCCAAATCCATCCAGGAAAGATCTTCATTGTCAAAAGCTGCTGGTTGAGTCTCCACAACCCAATCTGATGAGGGATCAACATCTTCGAAGAATATGTTGTTGGATTCAGGGGTCTTGCTCAACAACTGGTTGTGCCTCAACCTAAGGTTATGCTGAACAAATACCATATCATTCAACTGTTTTTGCTCTAAACAATTTCTCTTCTTGGTGTGTATACACTCAAAAACACTCCAGTTGCGTTCACACCCAGAAGCACTGCATGTCTGGCTCAATATCCGAACTGCAAATTTCTGCAATTTATGGCACTGACTACCAAATTGTTGCCACCAATAAGCTGCATGTAAAGACAAAGAAGATTTAGCAAAGCAGTTTGAAAGTTTGACTTAATTTTTGCAATGAATAATATAATGGAAAGACTTTACAATTACTTACCTGGTGGATCTTTTTCTCTACTTCGAACAACCATAGCCATGCCAAAGGTACCAATACTCTCATTGAAATGCAAGAGTTTGTTGTGTATCTCATCTTGTTTGTTGGAATCAGGGACCATGCA
>SNQJ01S0026829.1:148867-164090 GCA_010110895.2 Picea sitchensis | reverse complement strand
GTGAAGCAAGTAGGAGACTCCATACACTACCACTCACCTCACTAAAAGAATTACCAACTCGAGGTATGGAGCCTAATAGAGAAATTTGAAACTTTTTACATCAATTATATTACTCATCCTAAGAATACAGTTATTGATCCTTTATCAATTTTTACTTATTGACTTTCCCCATTATAAGATTTCATACCTAATGAATTCTCTATTGAACTACTTTTCAAGCCCTCCATACTAGATAATATCACCAATTGGAAATTTGTTTGTTGATAATCACCATATAATTCAATTTTTGACCAATGAGGGCATGCTAAGAAATAGAAAACTTGCAAGACACAGGAACTTGGCGAAAAATTATTTAAGTCATTCTGAACACATGTATCCATGATCTCATGATATCAATTTATAGCACATGTATTTAACCACCTCTAGATGTAGATCTCACTAACAACTCATCAATGGATAATGAACACACCTCATCAACAGATTAAAAAAATAACTCATAAGAAGTTGATCTTGAACTTTGTGATTATCTATGGACTCACAATCTAACATCCCCCCCCTCATTAGAAAGTCTACATAATTTTACCAATGAAACAACATGAACTAGTGCAAAAAGTAGTATAATTTCAATCTTCAATTTAAAACTTATGAATTGAACTTTGATGAAGATATACCTGAAAACCACCAATATTTGGATGTTGAATGGTTTATTTGAAATGAACTTTGAAAGAGAGTAGAAATTCTGGAAGCGAACATCTGCTATGTCTGAACATTCTCTGATTACTTGACACTTGAACTATCTTGTTGTAGATAAATTGAAGCATATTTTACATGGACCACAAATGATTATGACATTATAACTTTTGACAATGATAAATGAATATTTGAGCAATAAACAATTCTTAGTCCTAATGTTCAAGCATTTTTAACACCTTGTTACTCCATGTATATTGTGTTAAATGACAAATTGTAGTTGTAGTTATAAGTGTCAAAACTAGACACACAATATCCACCATCAAGCATTCAAAAGAAACCATCAACCATTACATACAAGTACAAAGTACCTTAGACTATTGTCATTGATATTCTAAGGTACAACAACAAGAGACGATAACTCCTAGTGTACCTAAGATCCCCGTATTCATATTTTATGTGAGTCTAAGACACAATGACAAAATAATTTCAATTTTATTAAGTTTTTCAATCTTCCTCTTTCAAACATTTCAATGTTTGAAAAAATCCCCAACTCCTTTAAAAGAATTCCAATCACCCTCACTCTTTGCTCAATAAAAATATTTTATAATACCTCTTTCAATCTTTTTTAAACAAGAACCCTTTCACTTATACATAATTATAATGTGTTTTTTTAATAAGAACCTTTTCACTCATACATATTTTTTTAATAAGAAGCCTTTCACTCATAAATAGTTGTGATGCTCACATTGCATTTCCATGGCTCATTTTTCAATTACAATGCATTTTTTTAATAAACAACATTTCCATGGCTCATTTTTCAATTACAATGCATTTTTTTAATAAACAACGTTTTACCCATACATAATTGTGATGCTCACATTGCATTTTCATGATTCATTTTACAATTACATTGCACATTTTTAATAGGAACCTTTCACTTATATATAACCATGATGCTCACATTGCATTTTCGAAAAAGAAATAACACCCTTCTTCAATATAACAAGATTGCGAGATGTGTTTTTTAATAAAAACCCTTTCACTCATACATAATTTTTTAATAAAAACCCTGTTATTCATACATAATTGTTATGGTGATATTACATTTCCATGACTCATTTTACAATTACAATTATTTTTTATAAAAACTCTTTCACTCATACATAATTATAATAAATCACAAAATCACATTTTGTGGTGCTCGAATTGCATTTCCATGACTCATTTATTTTACAATTACAATGATTTTTTATAAAAACTCTTTCACTCATACATAATTATAATAAATCACAAAATCACATTTTGTGATACTCAAATTGCATTTCCATGACTCATTTAACAAGTAAAATATGTTTTTTTATAAAAACCCAAAAAACCCTTTCACTCCTACATAATTATTATAGCTCACATTACATTTCCTTCATCATATTTTATTTTACAAATACGTAATTGTGATAGCTCACATTACATTTCCTTTTTTATTTTATAATTACAATGCCTCTCACAATACATTTCCTTTGCATGGTTTATTTTATAATTACAATGTGTTTTTTAATATATAAAAAAATTTCTTTCCATGACCCATTTTACAATTACAATGATTTTTTTAATAATAATAATATTTTAATGCTTTCTATTCAACAAATTACCATTCATATATGTGACCAACGTTACCTCTCCATCGATGAATGATCTCGAAATGCACTTAATCTGCCCCCTCAAACAATCAACACAAGAAATTTTGAAGCAGTTCAAGAGATAAGATATCTCTACTCAGATTGCAAGCATCCTCCTTCCTATTATGTCAATGAGATACATTCCTAATAAGGAACCCTGTGCATTTAGTCACGATGCTATCTTATCAGTGGTATGGGAAGAGTTGTAGTGTTCGATGCAAAGCCTTCCAATTAAACAATTGTGAGACTGTAATACATTACAGTGTTTATCCCTACAAACTCTTGCAAGATCGAAAGTCTAACACCTACCACCACAGTTGGTCTAAGTTCCGGTGATTTTAACAAACTAAGAATTTTATTCTGCATTGTGTTCTCAACATATTCTATTGCAATGCATCCACTACCCACCTCTTCTTTAGGATAGAGCCTTTCAAGAATCGCCACTATTTCATCAACCTTATTCTGTTTGTATAACCAGCAAGGAGATTCGAGTAAATACAACAACAAAATTAGTTGAATTAAAGCAGGTACGCCAACAACACCAAGAATTTTCAAAGTAGTGTAGGCCCATAGAAAATTTCTAGAACACCATGTTTTCAAATAAATTTAGATGCCTGTAGCGGCCAAACTAGATGTAAAGATGGGTCAATAGCATACGATGCAAGATTTGAAGGCAAATGCTGCAAATATCAGGTTTTCCAGACAGGGATGATTTTAAGGATGGAAATTTATTTTAAAATGTAGAAATCTTGGCGAATCTTGCTAATCCTTCATATGCCAACTATAAATGTTTGGTGATATTTTTGTAAAAATATTCAAAATTCTATGGATTTTATGTATTTTGTATAAAATTTTGGCGATTTTTAAAGTAAACTAAATTTATCCTATAGAATTTGGGTTAAAATGGTGAATCGGTTTTTGGGAAAAACCATGGAAAATTAACCAATGAGCAAAATTTAACCTCTAAAATCATCCTTGCTTCCCGAGGTGTTGGTGCAATTTTTTGTGAAAATCATTGAGGCCAAATCACTGATGCAAATGATAGATCGTGGATGAGTAGATTGCATATACCCTCCATGCAAACTGTATCTTTATAATTGTTGTGCAGATAGTTTCCTCCATGCCCAAGCACTGTTGTGCAGATGGTATCTAATTAAAATCTACAAACCTTTGATATTTACATTACTTTAACAGAAAACAGAAATTGTAGTTGCATACTTGGGCTTTGATCCTTTGAATGAAATTCTAATAAAGTCTCTGTGTGACAAGAAGTCGATTGTGAAAATCTATGATTCATGCACCAACGACTCACAAATTGATGTTGTGATGAGTGATCTTATTGGTGAGTCAATTTGGTTGAGTGATCTGCATATCTGACGTTGTCTAAGTGACCAGCTGTCAAATAATGTTATTCAATGGATCTTAATTCCAATATCAATTGAAACACAATAAATGGGTTGAGATTGTGTGTTGTAAGATTTCACCTTGGTTGTAGTTGGATCAAGAAAATATGATCTAGTTTACAATAGCATTCCTAATCCTTTGAATTCTTGAAGTCTCTCAATAATAACATACCTGAATTCTGGTTTGGATATCAAGGCCAAACAATTGAATTGGACAAAATACGAAGAAAGAAAGGATCGCAGATCAACTTTTCAAATTGGCTCATCACAAGCATTAGATTTATTCAATCTACAACCAATTCCTACATTATATTTGTTTTTCATTTTCGGATCAAGTATTATATATGAGCTTATAGCCAATGGAAAACAATTTAGATCTGATTCTAAAATTGGGATTCAATTACCATATTTTCCAAACAAAACTACACAGCACATACCAGTCAAATGTTCCTAGTTAGTAAATGGAGGATCCTCTTCAACATCTTCATCATTGAAACTCTCAATGTTGTAGCTCATGAAGCTGCTCCTATTTTGTTGCATGCTCATCTTAGTACCATTGGCTACACTTCTTATGGATAACTACCCTGAAGGAGTCACAATTCCTCACCTTTTATGGGAAATTACCATGGTGCTATCATGCCCTTAAGACCATAAGAGCTTTGATACCATGTTAAGAAATATAACACAAGTAAGACACAAGAACTTGGCAGAAAAGGCTTTAAACTATTCTCAACACATGTATTCATCTCATGATATCAATTTACAATATATACATATATATGTATTTGACCACCTCTATATCTAGATCTCACTAACAACTCATTAGTGGATAATGACAACACTTCATCAGTAGATATGAATATTTGAAGACATATGATACAAATATCATCTAAGATGTCATTCCTATTGTTACCCCCTCTAGGGGTGACACTTTTGGATACCCTCGCAAGGGTGTCATGTTGTTGATTGCATGAGGTGTCATGCTCATCTTCACTAGATATAGATATATTTTTTCTTGATCTCCATCAAATTCATTATTATACTAGCTAAGTTGTGGTATAACTCTCTTTCATCTCGGATTATTAGATGGCAAATGCATTGTGGTATGGTATGGTTCTCAGTTTACTTCATATGACATTCCATGTATCAATACCTATTTGGACTTGATAATATAACTTGTTAGCTTGTAGTAAAGTGGTAAACACCTAATGATTGTGCTTTGGCATTTCATAACATTATATGGTTTTACTACTTGCCTCATAGTACCGTGGGAACATGTTTTCTTTTAGAAATGTGTCATATCTTGGGTTAACTTGTATCACTGGGTGTCTAGGATAGATAGAGTTATCCATATCCCAACCATACCTAACCACTTTCCACCTCCCCCAGTTCATTAATTTCATTCACATAAAATTAGTATCCTAGTCATGTATGATTTCTCGAAGATCAAAAGAAAGGTCAAATATAAAGTATGAAATAAATAAAGCCACTAATGCTAAGAGGTGAAGAGAAAATTTAAAATGAAATCATTAATCTTGAGCAATGCTCCTCACTATGAGTTCAATTCCCTTGTCCCTGGTTTGTCTATGAATATATAAATAAAAGAGACTTGTTCAATAAATTGAACATTTAAAGAAAACGGCTTAAAGGGGTAGTAAGAAATAGTGTTGAGGATGATAAATCAATGCTAAGCTCCCTCTAGAAGGATACTATAAAGAAAAAATCCTAACCAAATGAAGTTAGATGAATAAATAAATGAATAATAAGAGTTGTGCATGTCTAATAATTTCAGGGTCATCACATGAACCCTTTCCCCTTTCTCCTTTCATCATGATTACTCATTATTACCTATATTTTACCTAGTTACTTAGCAAACATGGGTTGTCTTAGGATTTGACACATGTATAATGGTTAACATTTTCCCCCTAGGTAAGACTTAAGAAAGTTCTAAAACTAATACCTTTTTTTATGTTGTGCTAAAGGATGTCACCAGGTGCTACCAATTAATGGCTTGTTAAGAGGCTAGACCCATCACTTTGAGTGGGTATTGTGCATTGGGATATGTGCACCATGCATTAAGATCTATGAAGCTACATTGGTATTCATGATGTTGTATTGGGATCCATGTACTCTTCTATGGCCATATCTGCAGACATTGGGATCCATGAAATTTTCCTTGGAATCCATGTATCGCATCGAGATACGTGTCATTGCATTGGAATCCATGATAGTGCATCGAGCCATGACAGGGATCACATGTCATCACACATGCCACATGGACCACTTATATGCATCCTCCTTGCTCATATGGACATTTCATTGCACACATGCATTATGTACTCCTTTTTGTACCCCATGTGGGGTATCCAATGCATTGGAGAGAGTGATTGCATGTTACAAGGGTGACTACACATGATGATTCACACCCCTTGATGACATGGAATATTTATTGGACCCTTGTTGGAAGAGCGATAACATCCTAGAGCCCACATGTGCCTTTGAGATGATTTTATTGATGAGACGATTCACATATGGGAGCTGACATCATGCTATTATAGGATGTTTCTCCACTTTTTGGTTTATTGTTTTGATTGAGGAGGTTTTGTTGATGTTTTTTAGCTTTGGGAAGATATTCTCACATGGCCTAGGTTTCATGCACGTGGGAACCATCATTGGCACCACTTTGTACTTTCATTGTGGTGAAAACCCCCTTGGATTGGAGCTAGGGGCTCTGTGGGTTTAGTGATGGGATTTGTGGGCTTGTGTTGGGGCTTCACACCCACATAGAAGGTCTAACTTGATGTTGAATTGTGGAGGGGATTCTAAGTTGACCCCTAAGACTTGTATAAAAGGAGTTGAGGATGATGTGACGATTCATTCTCTTGTGAATGCTTGGTGATTTTAGTCTAATTGTTTAGTGACCTCAGTCCAGCCATGGAGGAGGCTGAAAGGCCTTAGTTTGTTGTCTTGTTCTTGTCTTGGGAAGGTACTATGAAGAGGAGGGTTGTGGATGGTGCCTAGAGGGCTACCACAGGTCAGTTAGAGGCTCAAATAGCCTAGGAGAGGTTGTTGCAGGCTAGAGGAAGACTCGGTCAAATTGGGGAGGTTGTAAGAGGTAGTCGTAGGCTAGTACATGGGTACAACCTACCTATTGGATGTGTCTAGGGGATGTTGCAAGCTAGAAAAACAATGAAGGAGGCTCGGACTGGTTCCAAGAGGTGGAAACAAGGTTGTTGTGAGGGTGTTGCAGGTCTAGGAAGGTTGCAATAGCTTAGCTACAACAAGGGGCAATTTTGAGGCCTTTCAGGAAGGTGTAACAACCAAGAATGAGGCTATTACAACCTATATAACAACAAACGAAGGAGCTATTATAGGAAGAACTTGTGGGAAGCATTGAGACAACCTTAAGGGTAGGGAAAATATGTATCGGTGAATAGTAAATAGAAGATACAGTGACCAGAATTATGCACAAAAACTAAGGACGATTTGTAAGTGTTGTTGGCATTTTCTTTTGTACAAGACTTGGGAGACTCTTCCTAGTACGGGAACCCATGTGTTATGGATTTAACAACAAGGATTTTTGGGCTTGAAATTCATGTGTACCTGTGTATGATCTAATTGATAGTTTTGATTTTCCATTGTGCTAAATGGTTAGGCATCTCAGTGTGTGTATGTTTACAGTTCAAATTTTGTTAATTTGTGTATTATGTTGAGAACATAGACTAGACCTAAGGTGTGTGTAAATCGGTCTGGGTTCCCTACGAAAGATAACATGGTATCAGAGCTTGAGGTTCTGAAAAGGACAGTTGGATCTGAGTTATTTACATAGGTGACAACTCTGAGAGGGAGTTGTAGCAATGTTGAGGAGCTATATTTGAGAGGGAGTTGTAGTAGTGTTGAGGAGATAACTATGAGAGAGAGCTACAATGACTATTGCAGGTAGTAGCAGGTTAGATGGTCTCTAGCTTGAGACATGGAGAAAAACATTCAAATGAGGAATTGTGGACTATTGCATCTTGGTGGTGTGGTAAGTTGGGAGTTTTGGTGGATTGGTGTAGAGATCGGTTCATCGCAGTATGTTGTGTGGTGGGTTTCCAACTCCATGGATGGACTTCCAGTGGATTTTCATGGTGAATTGTGATGGGTGCATATTGGGTTCTTTGGAACTGACGAGATGGTTTCATGTGGATGGCAGGTTGATGAGATAGAGTCTTCATCGAGTCGAAGAGTTTCACATTGTCGACATGTGACAGTGTATGAGGTATTTGACCCAGGAGTATGGGGACACTTGTAGAGATGAGTTGCATAGGTATAGAGTGAACTATATTGAGTGTCCATATGCAGCTTGGGATTGTTTAGAGAGAGGACATGAGTTCAGTTGTAGCATGTGCGTAGACACAGAGTGTCTTGTGACTTAGATGATGGACTTGGGAAAATTTTTATTGGATGATCATGACTTGGGTAAGAAAGATGCTTTCCTTAGAGGATTGCATGGTTCTTATACAATGGGATTCATCGGCACATGACATGAGCACATGATTTTTTTGAGAGCTTCACAGTCTATGACTCAGGTATGTACGTGAAGCTTGGTATGAGGACCAAGCATGTAGTACATGGATCTAGAACAATGGTATTCCATATGGATTCAAGGGATGTGTTGTGAGTGGAAAATGTGTTATGGGTGCCAAGAGTGTGTTCTCAAAATTATCGATTGAGGAGAAGGGCTATGTAGCTCTTGTTTCAGAATGGACATGTATCTAGCTTAGACACAATTATGGTCTCGAAGTTAGAGAGAGAAAAATGTATAGGAAGAAGGGATATCCTATGTGAGCCATGACCAACAGTAGCAGAGTGATAGTGGATAGGGAGAAGGTAGCTCTGGAGGTTGTCTAGACTCAAAGGAAGCCAGACCTCAAAGGGGGTCAATGGGTTCAGAGGGAGAGTCAGTTGTTCTGAGGGAGTATACCTTCATGTCCAGATGGGAGAGATGAATCTTCCAAGAATGTCAAGAAGATGTCATGGGTTGAGATGGCTAGGCAGGATGCTTAAAAGAAGAAGGCTTATAGGATAAGGGTGTCATCTAATATGGGATCACTTCATACGATAGGATTTTCTTCGATGATAGAAGGAGTATCCAATCGAGTGGATTGGAGAGTAATTGTTGTATTGGATCTAATACGTGAGACATAGTTACTTCCAAGAGATACTGAAGTGGGTGAGAATACCTCCCTTTCTAAGAGGTAGTGTTGATGTTTTGTAGCTTCAGGGAGGTATTCTCATGTGGCCTAGGTGTCAGGCACATGGGAATTGTCATTGGCACCACATTGTACTTTCATTGGGGTGAAAAAATACTTAGGTTCGATTTAGGGGCTTTGTGGGTTTGGTGATGGGATTTTTGGGCTTATGTTGGGGCTTCACACCCACATAAAAGGTCTAATTTGATGTTGACTAGTGGAAGGGATTCTAAGTTGTGTCCTAAGACTTGTATAAAAGTGGTTGAGGATGATATGAAAATTCATTCTCTTATGGATGCTTGGTGATTTCAGTCCATATGTTTGGTGACCTCGGTCCAACAATGGAAGAGGTTGAAAGGCATTAGCTTTTGGGTAGGTACTCTAAAGAGGAGGGTTGTGGTTGATGCTTAGAGGGTTTCCACATGTCAGTTAGAGGCTTGGATAGCCTAGGAAAGGCATTCAAAACATAGAGGAAAGCTCAACCAACTTGAGGAGGCTAGAGGAGGTAGACATGGGATGGTACAGGGGTGTGACCTACCTATTGGAGGTGTCTAGGGGATGCCACAGACTAGGAAAATAGTGAAGGAGGCTCGGAATGGTGTCAAGAGGTGACAGTAGGGATGTTGTGAGGGTGTTGCAACTCCAAGAAGGTTACAATATCCTATCCACAAAAAGAAAAGGAGTTGTAGGTGGACAACCAATAGGTACATGGGTTGTACACCTTTTCTAGGTAGTTTTGAGGCCTGTCAGGGAGGTGTAACAATTAGGAAGGAGGATGTTATAGCCTATATAACAAAAAATGAAGGATTTGTTACATACATAACTTGTGGGCAACATTGAGAAAACCTTAAGGGCAGGGACAGTCTGTATAGGTGACCAGAAAACAAAGGATACAATGACCAGACTTATTCATGAAAACCATGGAGGGTTTGTGCGTGTTGTTGGCATTTTATTTTGTAAAATAATTGAGCCATTGTCCCTAGTATGAGATCCCATGTGTTCTAGATTTAGGCACACAGATTTTTGGGCTTGAAATTCTTGTGTACTTGTGTATGATCTAATTTCTAGTTTTAATTTTTCGTTGTGCTAAATGGTTAGGAATCTTAGTGTGATTATTTTTAAAATTCAAATTGTGTTAATTTGCGTATTTTTTTGAGAACATAGACCAGACCTAAGGTGCATGTGCACCAATATGGGTTTCCTACGAAATCTAATAGGTTTCCTATGTGGATGTTGGACCATTTTGACTTCTCTTGGACCATTGACTTGACTTGGTTAGACCCTTCCTTGGATGTGGAGACCACATTTTGAGGAGTGTACCTTTATTGGCCTCTACTTGGTCCATACATATAGTTTTATATTATATTGGACCTTTTTTAAGAGGGACATTGTACCTTGTGAGCATATTATTTGAGTATTTTATTATTTCTTGTATCTTGCCCATGGTTTTATCAGAAAAATGGTTTTGAGCTCATGGTTTTGTATTGTAATTGAGAATGCTTCTCACCTATAAAAGGAGAAATCCTCCCTCATTCCAAATGCGTGGAGATTAATGAGAATATTAGCTATTGAGATATATTGAGTATCTATTTCTCCTCTTGTGAGCTTCTAGTTATTTTTCAAGGGTTAGATAATAAAAATTTAGAGGTTGCTTGGAAGAAAAAGGTTGCTACAAGGCCAAATAAGTGTTCAATGCTCCATTTGGAATGGTTTTAAGGTAATATTTCTCACCCTCCCTTTGATCATTAAAGTTATTTTATTCATGAATTAAGGTAGGATATCTAGTGGTTCTAACCTTTTGCTTGTCTAGGCTTTAAGTTCTCCTTGTTTAGTACCGAGTGAGGCTCCTCATGGACCAATTCCCCCTTGCAACCCTAAAGAAATATTTTAATCCCTAGGTGGTGCTTGATGGGAAATCCTTTGAGTGCCTTTAAACACTACTCTTCATAAAACCTAGGGCTCACATTGAGGTGAAGTGGTGACCCCATAAGTCATCAAAGGCATAGGTTTTCTCCTTTTCTTCAACCACCTAAACCTAAAAATCAAGTTCATCCTTCTTTGTGTGTTTCTTGAGCTTTGTTGTTGTTGATTTTTGTAGCTTCATGCAACATGCCCACTAGAGGCCAAGGTTTCAAGCATGTGGGAATATTCATTGACACCATATTATCCTTTCGTTTCAGCAAAATCGGCCTTGAAATGAGGCTAGGTCCTCATGGGAAATTTGATGGGATTTGTGGGCTTGTGTGGGGGTTTCACACCCATAAATAAGAATCAAATATTCTAATTAATTGTTGAGTTTAGGAAGGGATCCTAAACTCACTCATTTCTAGGATATTTTCATTGAGTGACTTATAAAGAATTGCATTAAATGAGCATAAATTAAAGTGCACCATTAAAGAAGGAAAGTCCCAATAATGAAGAGACATAAGCATCAAATATGTACACAAAAACTTGAAAACAGAGTTCATCCCTGGTGGAATACGTCTCTTGGTCATGCTCTCAGATGGGTAGGCCTTTTTATTATCTCAATAAAATAATTTGGCAAAATACATAAGTATACCTCATTTTGAAATCAAGGTGCAGATTTTTTTCTCAGATCAAAAAATAGACAGCACCACTGAATTCGTGGCGTCGAATTACCCAAAAATAACTATATCCATTGTTCAATCTGACTCTGGCACTCCTAGGCCCAAGAGAAACTCTGTCTTGGTTTTCATGCCCTATGTTGGCCCTTGGCTCTAGAAGAAAGTGAAGATTAAAGAAGAACAGACGAAATGCGAATTGCGCAGAAGACACAGTGACCGATACTGGGTCAAAGTGAGCAAAAGAGCAGAAAAGAAGGAGCGAAGTCCGAGAAAGCAAGTCGTTGGACGAGGAGATCGAGGATGACAGATCAAAAAGGAAGAAGGATCATGGACAACTCAACAAGCGGAAAAAACCAGCATTGGATGCTTTGGAGCACCTCACGGAAAGGAAGGAAAGACAGGCTAGCAAAGCCCTGAAATCACGGGTCAAGTTGACCTAGGGTTTTAGACACCTAGGGTTTTGGTATCTAGGATTTTGACACTTAGGTTTCGGCCTAAGGTTGTCGGTGAGCTATTGTAATGTATAAATAAGAACCTAGATGAGAGAAGAGGGGTTCGTTGTTGTCATTGTTGGTTGTTATTCATTGAAATAGAGAAGAGAGAGAGAGAGAGAAATGTTATGTTTAAGAGCACTTGGGTATTTTAATATTTTTAGCTAGGTGAGAAGATCGACCCTGCAACTGGGTGCACATGGAAGGGAGAAGGGGAGAAAGAGAGGAAGAGAGAAGATCTACAAGATACGAGTGCAGATAGGACTGTAAGCTTTCATCTAATATATTATAAAGCACAGTTTTGTGGACGTATCCCTAGGAAGAGGGTGAACCATGTACATATGTTTTTGTGTGTGTGATTGATGTTGTGTCCTTTGTCTTATGATTGCTATGTTATTACATTATTGTGTTAGATCTGAAATATACTATGCGAAGTAGGTTTGAGTTGGTAACTAATATATAGATGTTGCATTGTTCTTGTATTGGATCCACTTTGTACTTCCTCTGGTTGTAGACACATGTGTCTTGCAACCCCATATAGCTACTTCAGGCGATAATGCATCTACATTGCAGGTGTTGCCGAAAGGGCCAATAGTTAGGGCTTGTTGGTGTGCTCTTGGACCTAAACCCTAGGTCTACCTTTGTGCCAACAAATGGTTCTGTTATCAAGACCAGGATATTCTAGAGGGAATGTCAAGGTGGTTTCTGTCGAAGACAGAGATTCAGAAGTGGATAGAGGAACAGGAAAAGGACATCGCAGAAGCCCAGAACAAGAACCCTAAGCTTAGCACAGAGGACTGGTTGGGAAGGTATATATTTACTGATATACACAAGATCTTCTTTGGAGGAATTCATAAGGAGCTATACGAGTGGCTGGACAGATTAGCAGATACCTAGTTTGAGATCAGATCTAGACCACCTGTGGTTTGGATGCCTGTGTTGATCAAGAAGGTCAAGAGAGTTGATAACGTTGTATCAAGAGAAATAGATCACTGGTTTGATAGTGCCATTGGAGGGTATATTACTGAGTTTTCTATTGACAGAGTAGAGTCATATAGCCAAGCAAAAAGATATTTCTTCAAGGGACCAAGAGGGAATTTTTTGCATTTTCTAAATTTGAAGATCAAGCTGTTATTGCATGAGAAGAACATCTTGAAGATACAGTAGTGGGTCAGATCGAAAATTTAATTTTCAAGAATTCAGACAACAACAATGACACAGAGGTTGGACATACGTGCAGTGGAAGGATATTCAGAGAAGTTCCTTTGGCGAACTTGTTTAATCGAGATCACAAACCTCTTCCACAAGAAGATGGGTTTTACAGTGGAGGAAGAACTATTGAATAAGGAAAAGTTGGGGTCCATTGGGCCAAGAGAAGAGAATACTGAAGAACCTCACTGAGAAGAACTAGAAACTTCAGGAACTACGTCGACTGTTGGATTAATGAGGGGGGGGTGAATCAGTAATAGTGTAATTATAATCCTTTTTCTTCAAATGTTATATCAATTTAGAATTATTACCCAATAATGAACAGTAAGAAATAAACAATCACACACATACACAGTACACCAGTGTTTTATGTGGAAACCCAAATCGGGAGAAAACCACGGAATGTTTTTTCTTATATGTCTTGAAGAATTACATCCATTGGAAGCACCAACTTCCTTTGTTTTCTAGCTGCAACTGGAAGGAGGCTCCAATCCCCTAGTTTCTCAGGCTACAACCTGAGGAAAGCTCCAACTCCCCAATTCTCTGGCTACAACTAGAGGGAGACTACAACCCCCAATGTTCTCTGGCTACAACCGGAAGGTGGCTACAACCACCTATCCTTGCCCCGTCTTGCCACCATGAAGTAGAATTAGAATGATGGAACCACTGTCACACTATCACTGTGAGATATACCATTGTAAACCTGTACCAATAAATCTGAACCATGCTTCAACCATGCATCAACCTGTACCTCAACCTGTAATCAACCTATACCATAAACAAGTGCATTAACCATGCACCAACCTGTAATCAACCTGTACCATAAACAAGTGCATCCAAACATATACCAAGTATATACCAATCATGTGTCAACTACTCATCAACTATGAATCATCAATATGTAGCAACATCATCAACTATACACCTCATGTATGTGTGCCAACTCATCAACTACTTGTCTCAACCATGTACTCAACATGTGCCACAACCAAAAGCCCTCATCAATTTCATCATCCAATTCTGATTTGTAGCTCTGTAATAGACCTAGTGTATATGATCACATTCCTGTAAACCTTCCTTAACTTTAAAAACAGGAGACTAGCATTTTCATCAAACTTTTATTTAGTCTCACATGCCTAGTTTTGGATTAGTCAACCACCCTAACTTGAAGTAATCATAACTTTGAACCTGTAATGTATAAAGATATGAAACTGACATACAATGTTCTTCAGTGTGTTTTATGCAATTCCTCCAAGTTTCACTACTTGGAACCTCTCAGAAAAGGAGTTATAGAAAAAATGGCAGACCTTGCTGAATTTTGGCTCATTCTAGAGAGCGACCTTGTAGAGCTTGCCCCACACAAAATATTTGATGAATTGATTTGAAAATTTTACAAAGAATACTACATACTGTACCCCAACCAACACATTTTGTCTCACTAAATTTGGATCTTTTATGAATAAGTTGTGACATTTTTACTCGAAACACCTGATTTTGACTAGTTTCAACATTGGCCACAAACCCTATTTTCCACGGAGTGTAACTCCCAAAATACAATGACACACAAGCTGAATTTTTTACCAAGGATACTTGGATATGTTTTCTCACTTTCATAGCAATTTCAAGATCTGAATCATTATAGAAAAAAAATTATAACGAAAATGGTGATATGACCTGTAGATAACATACCTTAGAAAGCACCATCAAAAGAATTTATCCTTTGTTGCATTTCGGCCTTCTTTTCTTCACCTTCACTCAGAATTCTGGTTTAGATATCCTTGGTTACCTTAGAAACATATATATATTCAATATGCTCAAGTGTGATTCAAATGAGAGAGCCTTGCCTCTTATTTATACTTTCCAAGTAGCTTCCCTAAAAACATCTTCTAGGTCACTTGGCCCACTTTCCTTATTTTAGGGTTGGGTCCACTT
>SNQJ01S0026829.1:132615-148857 GCA_010110895.2 Picea sitchensis | reverse complement strand
TTCAATTTGACTAGTTGAGTTGAGTTTAGATGTTTCATTGGGATCATCACCATGCTAATTCGACCTTGCCTTGGTATCATCACCAAAGTGGCACATTAGCCTTGATTCCTTGAGTTAACTCCTCACTACTTTCTATTCAGTCAGTTAACTGAAGACTAGTTGACTAGTTAACTCAACTAAGTGGCAGTTCACTCACGTAACTGCCTGAGAGACTAGAATAGGTCACAGTTCACTCCCGTAACTGTTGGTGTGTGTCCAAATCACTCTAGACCACCACTATGGTGACTTGGTTCACCTCAATTCTAACTCATTGATTTATACATAGTATATCATGTGTAAATTATTCATTATTCACAACGGTTAATGAGAATTATTTCCATTCTTTCTCTCCTTCTTCTTCTTTTTCCAATTCTCTCTGCAAATGTGTGTATCATTGTTTAGCTAGATCTATTCTGTGCAGGTCAACACATTTAAATCCTTAAATTTTTTCATGCCATCATTTCTTTATGTAAATAACCCAATGAATAAAATTGCTTCCTTATCGCTAATTTAAATTCCGACCATGAGGAAAGAAGATTGCCACACTTACTTTTGTACTGAAGTTTGTTCTCCCACCATACGAGAGCAGTGCCTACCAACCCAGGAGAAGCCAATTTCACTTTAAATTCCTCTTCATCAATATGTTGAACATGGTAATATACTTCAACCTATCGGATCCAATTATCTAGCTTTTCAGGATTATCATCTCCATTAAACAAAGGTAAAGAAAATTTTACATCAAGCTCTAATAATGGTTTCTTAAAAGAGGCTTTATGGCTAGAATGATGAAAATGATGAGAATTCTCAGAGGAAGAAGAAATAGAAATTTATGGTGAAGATGGAGGCTCACGAGGGTCTCCTCCAGCCCCTTGATTTATTGAAGTATCATCATCAACATGCGCTTCCTTTTTCTTCCCTTTCTTATTCATCCTCTTCTCATAGTCTCCATACATTCATTTGACCATTTATGACATGCAATAAAAGACCATATGGAATTTTTTCTCATGTTCATCATGCGTGTCCTCTTCTTCCATTTTCTTCCTTCTAGATGCATGGCCAACTTTGGGATTGAAAGTCGTAAGATTTCGTTCAGCCTTCTTATGTTTGGCCCTAGTAAGCATTCACACTCAACAATTCAAGTCAAAGACAATTGGTCTGATACCAACATGATGCGAGATATTTTCATCGAGTGACTTATAAAGAATTGCATTAAATGAGCATAAATTAAAGTGCACCATTAAAGAAGGAAAATCTCAATAATGAAGAGACATAAGCATCAAATATGAACACAAAAACTTGATAAGGGAGTTCATCCTTGGTGGACTACGTCTCCAAGTCCTTCTCTCAAATGGGTAGGCCTTTTTATCAGCTCAGCAAAATAATTTGGCAAAATAAATAAGTATACCTCATTCTGAAATCAAGTTGCAGAAGTTTTTCTCAGATCAGAAAACAGATAGCACCACTGAATTTGTGGCGTCGAATTACCCAAAAATGACTTACTCCACGCTTTGATCTGACTCTGGCACTCCCAAGCCCAAGTGAAAAATTTTATCGATTTCTGTGCCCTGCAACCTGCAATAAATGTTGAGGAATCTTTCTCGAAAAGTGTGGTGGTTTTTACGCTCACGCGCCTCCCTGGTACATTAGGTGAATCCACATTTTAAGCAAACAGGGCGATCTTTGTAAATGACAGAGGTTGTTGGACTTATGGTTAGCGGAGCATATGTTAAGGCTTTGATAGAGGAGGAGGTCTCGAGGTCGAGCCCACAGGGCTCCCATTTTGGTTTGTTTGTTGTAACACACACGCACACACACACACACACACACAGACATATATATATTTGGATTGGTTTGTTCCGCGAGACTTTAAAAGTGTTATGTAAATCTATTGATGCTAGATTTGGTGGGGTCCCGCCAGATTTGGTGGACCCGCCAAATCTTTTTAATTTTTGAATTTCCATTCACAGGTTGTCATTGGGCATTTGCCCACTGCCACGTGGCAGCCCATGACTGGGCCATGTGGCAGCCGACCATTGTACAATCACCCCTCCACGTCAGTGTACAGTTTTCCAACTCAGTTTCCAACTCAGCCTACCATATCAGTCACCACATCACCATACGGCCTGCCACATGGTTGTACGGACTGCCATGTGGCGCAATTTTACTGGTCCACAGATGACCCAGAAATGCCAAATATGAGTGACACATGGAAACCTCTTGTGTTGCCATGTCACCATGTTGACATCATGTTGACGTCAGCATGACATGTGTCTCCTTCTTGTGTGTGCCACGTATGTTGCACAGATGTCAATGTTAGTAGTACAGATGCTGACTCATCCCCCTGTTGACTAGGCTAGTTTGACCAAACTTTGACCGTGAATATCTTTCAATCCGTAACTCCATTTAACGATCCATTTGTGTCATTGGAAATCTTGTGATGTGCTATTCGCAATGATGTCATTTTAACTGAATTTTTAGAACTTTGAATTTTTTCTCTTTCTCTATCTGTTTAGACAATTTTGAGCATTCTGAGTTGCTTCTACGAGTTCAGAGTTGTCCTTAGTCTTCTCTGGATCCTTTTTGGATCACTTATATAAAAGGAGAGGAGAAGATTATGATATCTCATTGTGACATTATGGAGTTAGCATAAGTGAGTAAACACTTGTGCTAGGGAGCATGGCAATTTCAACAAGGAGATTTATGTGCCTAGGAAATCTAGCCTAGGGTTTCTAGTCATCCTATTTTATGTTCTTGGCATGGATATCATACACGAGAAGGAAAGGAGGTTGCATGTGTGAGGGAGGAGGGAAACCGCAAGAAGAGGACAGACTACATGTGTGGTATGGTCTATATGAACCACACGTGTGGGTCATACAACTATTGTACAACTAGAAAAGAGTTGCACGAGTGAAGGGGTTGAGAATTTTTTTTTAGGTAGTATAGTGTGAAGTCAGTTACCATACAACTAACATCAACAGGTTGTACAACAAGTCTACAAGACAATTTTGGCAGAAAACTAGTCCAGGTATTTTATTAAGTTGGTTGTTAAATTTCTAAAGTTGTGAGAATATGTTTGGTCCTTTGTTTTGGTGTTTTTTTATGGTTGAAAAGAAGGATGGTTTTTCCTTCAAAAATTTTTGAATTTGAAATTTACAGAACAAAAATTTATGTCTCAAATATGTAAATGATTTATCTCAGGTCTTGATGTTTCCGCTGTTGTAAATTTTTTGTCATAATTTCAGTGTAAAATTGTTTAGTGATAACAGCTAGGGTTTAATGTTGAATCACTATGAAGCAATTTTCAGATATGAAATTAGTCACATAGAGTTGTATGTGAAAATTTACATGGTATCAGAGCTGAATTTTTGAAGGAAGAGAGGGAGTCATCCTTTGAGACACAATTTAGCATATTTTTTTGTTCTAGGCAGGTCACCATGGAGACTTGGTTGGTGGGCAGTGGAGCTTCTCATCATATGATAGGATCACAAAAATCACTTACCATTTTGACAAAGTAGAACTCTCAATTGCAAGTGGAATGATCTAGGTGGATATCGGTGGCGACCCACCTTTTCCAACATGCTCAAAACATTTTTCTAGCAATTTAGGTAATTTACTATTTTTAGCAGTTTTTAACTTCTGGGGCCATTTTGAGGCCCTAAGCGATGTTTTTGGGAAAATGAGGAGAAATGTGTAAGTTCCTGTAGTATTTCCTCCAAAATGAATCTCCTCGACGATACCTTTCCAATAGGCTATCATGCGCCTAAAACAGATATTGTACACAAAAGTTACGACCCTGGGAAGCTGATGTACTAACTTACCCAAACAAGGCCCACATGACTTTTGGCGCTTCATCTCCTAGGGTTAGGTTTTTGGATGTCTAGGGTTTTTGGAATTCCTGTTTATTGTAAAAATGCCTTCAAAGCCTCATTGTAACCATCTTCTTGTGAATGCGAGTAGCCGTCACATCTCTTCTTAGAGATAAGCTGCCACCATTTTAGTGAGTCTTTCACTCTGTATTTTTACAGTCTTTGTACATTTCTTTCATTAATAGAAATTGTGTATTACTGTATATCTATGTTTATGGTTGCATATCTAATACATTTATGTTATATTATTGGATATCTGTGATATCTCTGTGCATTTCTTTATTATATCTCCGCTCTCATTTCATGCCAAAAATAATTTGGATCAGTGGTATTAGAGCAAGTTGCTCTTGATCGTTTTTTTCAGTGCATGTCCCCAACGAGGTCCGAGTATAGAAATTTGGGTCTCGATCTTGTCTCTCTTGAAGACAATCTCTCTCACATGCCCAAGAAACCCTCCATGGCGGAAGAAAAGAAAAGCGACGGAGGAAATGATCCTATCAATATGTTTCTTGCGCAAGCTCTCACGCGACAGAGGGACGAAATGATGGAGAATTTTTCCCACATCCTGCAATGCCTGTCGATAGAAATAGGTGCATCTTCATCAAACAACCACTATGGAAGCACCTCTCCTTTCAAGGTATAGGTTAATTTTGATATTCCCGTATTTGAAGGTGAGATAGATGCGGATGCCCTAGACAAATGGTTAAATCTATTAGAAGGTTATTTCTCTGATCATAATTTTTCCAACAGGGAAAAGATCACCTTCGCACTCCTTAAATCTCTCCCCCATGTCAAACATTGGTGGAAAACTTACTGGGAGAAAAGTTCCACAGAGGAGTCTGGAATATATGGGGTCGGGCCCACTTGGGAATTTTTTTGTGGATGTGGCAAAGGAACAATATTACCCTATTGGAAACTATGAGGACCAGTACATGAGATGGACCACACTACGGCAAGAGAGGGGCCAAGCAATTTCGGAGTTCACCAATACCTTCCATGCCTTGCACACCAAGTTGGGTATCAAAGACTCTGAACAACATTTGGTTCTGAAATATCATGGGGCTCTACATAGATACATCCAAACTGAAATGGATTTTTTGGATATCTCATCACTCGGTGCTACTTATCGATATGTTGTTAAAATTGAGAAGAGATTTAAGCACCAGAACAAACGGGAGTTCAGGTTTGCAAATCTGCAACAACCAAATTATGACAAAGATGACCCTAACAAGAAATCTCCCGAAACCCGTCCAATCCATAAGAAAATAAGGGTCACGAGAAGACAAAGAAGGACACTGAAAAATGGTGCGATTTCCACAAAATCTCTTGGCACAACACTGATGAATGTCGTTCAAAACAATCATTGGTGGCCAAGATCAAAGACAAGGAGCCGAAACCTGATTCAGAGTCTGATTCTGAAAATATTGGTAAAAGACAAACCATTGATGCAGACCCCACTGCTATTGTCACGACCACAACAATTCAACCAGAAGAACCAACAAATCTTGAAGAGGGGGAGCACCTTTTTCATTCACAGATGTGGGTGAAGGGGACCCCGCTGCATTTTATTGTTGATAGTGGAAGCTAGAATAACTTCATCTCAACAGAGGCCATCAAACAGTTGGGATTGTCTACAACACCACACCCGCAACCATACAATATCGGGTGGCTTCACCAAGGACAAGATCTTTGTGTCAGCCAACAGTGTCGATTGTCATACGGCATCCAGCCCTTCAAGGATGAGGTATTATGTGATGTTGCCCCACTAGATATCTATGATGTTATCTTGGGCCAGCCATATATGTGGAGACACCATGTTGTTTATGAGTCTCGACCCCACAGTGTCAGTGTTTCTCTAGGGGGTCATCTCTACAGAATACCAAAAGTTACGACCCTGAGAAGTTGATGTACTAACTTACCCAAATGGAGCCCACATGACTTTTGGCTCTTCATCTCCTAGGGTTAGGTTTTTGGATGTCTAGGGTTTTTGGAATTCTTGTTTATTGTTAAAAATCCTTCAGAGCCTCATTGTAACCATCTTCTTGTGAATGCAAGTAGCCGTCACATATCTTCTCAGAGATAAGTTGCCACCATTTTAGCGAGTCTTTCACTCTGTATGTTTACAGTCTCTGTAAATTTCTTTCATTAACAGAAATCGTGTATTACTGTATATTTTTGTTTATGGTTGCATCTATGATACATTTATGTTATATTATTGGATATCCACGATATCTCTGTGCATTTCTTTATTATATCTCTGCTCTCATTTCGTGCCGAAAATAATTCGGATCATGGAACTTAGAGATAATTCCAAGTATGTACTCAAGGGAATTGGCACAACCTCATTTCAATTGAAGTCCGAAAATCCTCTCAAGGTGAGTGAACTATTGTATGTACCTGGAATGAAGAAGAACCTACTTTCTATCTCTTCCATGGAAGACAGAGGGTATGCAGTGGCATTCGTAGATGGGAAAGTTCTTGCTTGGCCAAAGGGATCAAGTCTTCACTCAACAAAAATCATTGGTACTCATGATGGTAATCTCTACAAGTTGACTGGTCAACCAACTCATGCCATGGTAAATGATAGTGATAATCTATGCAAGATTTGGCATAGGATATTTGGACACTTACATCACCATGCCCTTCCAATATTGAGGAAGATGGTTATAGGTCTTCCAAAGTTTGGAAATGAACACCAGGGAGTATGCAGAGGTTGCACACTTGGAAAGAATTCTAAGGATGATTTTCCAAGCAGTGAAAACAATTCCAAGGATATCATGGACCTGGTATATTCATATGTGTGTGGACCGATGTCAATTCCATATGTGATTGGTTGTCAATATTATGTGATGTTTATTGATTACTATTCCAGGAGGACATGGATCTTCTTCACAAAGAACAAGGATGAAGTCTTTAGTTGACTCGGGGAGTTCAGAGCTCTGGTGGAGAATCAGACATAGAAGAAGATCAAGGTTTTGAGGTCAGATAATGGGGGTGATTATACCTCCAACAAGTTCAAGAATTTATGTAAGGAAGAATGGATTAATAGGGAGTTGACAATGCCTTACAACCCACAATAGAATGGGGTTGTAGAGAGGAAGAACCAGACAATAATTGAGGCAGTTAGGGCAATGTTACATGACCAGGATCTACCCATGATGCTCTAGGTAGAAGCATGCAACACTGGACTTTATGTTCAGAAGAGGAGTCCTCATAGGATCCTGAAGGACAAGACTCCTGAAGAGGAATTCACAGGAGTGATACCAGAGATAAGTCATTTTAGGATCTTTGGTTGTCCTGTCTACATCCATGTTCCTAAGGAGAAGAGGACGGAGTTAGATCCTTCTAGGAAGAAGGGCGTGTTTGTTGGATATAGTGAGACATAAAAGGCCTACCACATCTACATTCTAGGACAATGATATGTTGAGGTTATTTGAGATGTCAGGTTTTAGGAGGACTTAGCCTTCATAAGGTCTCGTGAGACCACAACAGGTGGTGAGGAGTAGAAGGATCCAAATATTGAGGCAATTATAGGACCATATAGTACTGAGGAGCGACCCTCAGATCATGAGGAGGAGTCAAAGGAGATTGTGGATCCTCCTAGTGACAAGGACACAAGACCTATATGGCTTCAAGATACTTTGAGGGATGTAGAGGGGCACACAAATCCCAAAGGCACCTTCAGGGAGAGTAGGCCTCCACATATATTCTCTATCTATGTGGATCTTATGAGAAATACCATTGTTTCTGAGCCTTCTAGTTTTGAGGAAGAAATAGGGAAGTAGGTTTGGAAGGATGCCATTGGAGGAGTACTAATCCATCATGAATAATGAAATGTGAGATATAGTTTTGAGACCAAAAGGGAAGTCTGTAGTGACTTCCACATGGATATATAAGATCAAGCACATTGAAAATGGTAGTATTGAGAAGTATAACAAAAGGTTTGTAGAAAGAGAGTTCTCCTAGAAAGAGAGAGTAGACTATGAGGAGACCTTTTCTCTAGTGTCTAGGTATGCTTCTATCAAGACGGTTAGTTCTCTTGCTTCAATTATGAAGTGGAAGATTCATTAGATGGATGTGAAGACATCATTTCTCAACTGTGTGATTGAGGAGGAGGTATACATAGAGCAACATCAAGGCTTTGAGGTACACTGGGGGGGAACTCATGTGTGCATGTTGAAGAAGGCCTTGTATGGACTCAATAAGGAACCTAGAGCATGGTACTCGAGGATTGATGGGTATTTCCAGAGCTTGGGCTTCACCAAAAGTGACGTAGATCCCAACCTATATATTTTATAGGTTGGTAAGGATCCTCTCATATTGGTGTTATATGTTCATGATTTGTTATTCACAGGAGTTGAGAATCTCATTACCAGGTGCAAAAAGGAATTGACCTTAGAGTTCAAGATGAAGGATATTGTATTAATGCATTACTTTTTTGGATTAGAGGTGTGGAAACAACTAGGAGAGATCTTCCTCAGACATGGGAAGTATGCAGTTGAGATACTAAAGAGATTTGGGATGATGGACTATAAGTCCATGACCACACCTATGACTATTAATCTGAATACATTGGGGGCTTTAGATTTAGACTTGGTGGATCCAATGATGTACATGAATTTGATTGGGTCACTGATGTATCTGGTTAATACCTGACCAAATATTTGTTTTATTGTCAACACCTTGAGTCATTTCATGGTAGAGTCGAGGTAGGTGCATTGGGTTGCAACAAAACATGTGCTCAAGTACCTTAAAGGTATGGTTGGATTTGGTCTAATATATGCCAGAGATGATGGAGTGAGGCTACATGGATATTTAGACTCAGATTTTATAGGTAGTTCAATTAACAGGAAGAGCACTTTTGGTGGTTGTTTCAGTTTGGGATCAACAGTGGTTTCTTGGTACTGTAGGAAACAAATTGATGTGGCTCTTAGCTCAACATAGGAAAAGTACATGGCAATCAATTTGGAAAGTTGTGAAGCTATCTGGCTTCACCATCTTGTTGCAAGATTATTTGGTCAAGAGTTGGATCCCACTATGATGCACTGCAGCAACTAGAGTTGCATCAAGCTCTCAGAGAACCCATTGTTTCATGACAGGTCAAAAAACATTGATATCAAATACCACTTCATCGTAGACAGAGTATAGAAGGTAGAAGTGAAGCTCCAACAAATTTCCATAGATGAACATATTGCAAATATTCTCACCAAAACCCTAGTGAAGCATAAGTTTTTCTACTTCAGAGACAAACTAGGAGTGGTGGAGAATACCTCCCTCACTAAGAGGGAGTGTTGATTTTTGTAGCTTTAGGAGGCATTCCCACTAGAGGCCAAGGTGTTAGGAATGTGGGAATATTTATTGGCACCAAATTAGCCTTTTGTTTCAATGAAATCGACCTTGAAATGAGGCCAAGGCCCCATGGGCAAGTTGATGGGATTTGTGGGTTTGTGTAGTGGTTTCACACCCACAAAGAAGAATAAAATATTCTAATTAATTGTTGATTTTAGGAAGGGCTCCTAAACTCACTCATTGAACTCCTATAAAAGGAGAGGAGGATATTGTGACATCTCATTGTGACATTATGGAGTTAGCATGAGTGAGTAAACATGTGTGCTAGGGAGCATGGCAATTTCATCAAGGAGATTTATTCACCTAGGCAATTTAGCCTAGAGTTTATGGTCATCCTATTTTCTTTTCTAGGCAGGGATATCATAGAAGAAGGTAAGAAGTCCACATGTGTGAGGGAGGACGAAAGTCACAAGAAGATGATAGATTGCACATGTGGTATGGTCTGTATAGATCACACATGCGGGTCGTATAGCTTCCATACAACCAAAAAAGAGTCGCACGTGCAGGCTACATATGTGAATCGACTGAGTAGAAAATTATAGGTCATACAACGTGATGTCAGTTGTCATATGAATGATTTCAACAAGCCCTATAGAAGGTAAATAAGAGAATTTTGGGCAGAAAATTTGTCTAGGTATTTCGTTGAGTTGATTGCTAAATTTATGAAGTTGTGAGGAAAATTTTGGTCCTCTTTTTTGGTGATTTTTTCTGGTTGTAAAGAAGGCTCATTTTTCCTTCAGAAAATTTCTGAATTTGACATTTACAGAATATACAATTTGTGTCTCAAATATGTGATTGATTTATCTGAGATCTTGATGTTTCCACTGTTGTAATTTTTTGTCATAATTTCACTATAAAATTTTTCTATGATAACAGCTAGGGTTTATTGTTGAATCATTAGGAAGAAATTTTCAAATCTAAAATTAGTCACATAGAGTTGTATGTGAAAATTGACAATTGCATATATTTTTATCAATTACTTGCTAACCGATTTTTTTTTACTCTCTCATCGTTAACCAACATTCAAGGATTTGATTTCAGTTTTGCTTACTATTATTTTTCCATCAAACCCTAGGGATTTTCTTTTGTATTACATGCCTAATATATTATATATTGCATCCCTAATAATTTTGTGAGCCAATATGCATTTTGGACCGATTTAGTAGGGTTTTCAAGGGTCCAAATTAAAGTATATCTACCCCTTTTGAAAGATGTTGTAGGTCCTTTTTGCTCCAGATTTTCGTATCCCTCGGGTCATACCCAAAACCCCTTCAACTATTGTATTCCTCCTACGATCATTTCTTATTTTTTGTTGGATTTATCCCTAGCTATATCATTGTCAAATCTGCATAAGTGTTTGCAAAGAGAAGGTATGCCCTAGTCCACCTTATCCAAAATTTGTTTGCTTCCTTGCCTGATAGGTTTCTTAACCACAAGTGGACCAATCCCATACCACCTTAAAAAACCTTCTAGTTTTGTGTATCGTTCCTCATATATACCTGACTAGGATATCATACCTTGTTACATTCAAGTTTTGAACTAAAATTTGTTTCATTTGCAAGTTTGGGTTTGAGTATATTAACACATGAGGCAATTAAACATACAAGTGAATGAAATAACTCATTGATATGATTGTTGGTACTATATTGACATATGTTTTATAATTTGAAAATTGAAACCATGTTAGACTACTTGTTATACTGAGTTACTACATCAATGATCTGAATATGACGCATTCTCTGCACATATGATCTAAACATTGCATCATTACCTAGGAATTTCATATTGGAATTTTCTTACAAAAATAATGCATCATTGTCATGATACATATGTGGTGAGTTGGACGATGTAAATTTGTTATAAGTTATTGTTGCCATGTTAATTTTATTCATGTTTTAAGTATTTCATAAATACTTGTTCAATGCTCTAGTAGTTGCAAATTTTGTTAGTCATATGTGATACAATCCTCATAAACATAGTTTGTGAATGATACATGTGTTGCTTGCATATTGAATACTCAAATTCACTCGTCATTGGTTATCATACCTAATCATTATATATCTATGATAAGTGGTTTAGGTATGGAATGTCCTTGCTAATGTGAAATCAATTAAATATTTTAATTGTCCTTATAACTTGAGTATCATACTTTGCATGTTATTGGATGTTCCTTGCAAGTAATATTTGGTCATTATCTTGTCTATCCTTCCTTGAATCCATCCCTTTGAGAAGTCAATAGAAGTTAACTAAGTCCTTGTCCATGTCCACCTTACTTACAATGATAGGACTTAGCATGGATCCCCTTAGGAAAACCCTACTTAGGTTATATACCCTAACCTAGAAGAGTATAAGAAAGGCCATTGAGATGACAGTGGGAGGCTTGCTTTTTCTGTTGCCCCAAGCTCTCCCTTGCAAGGTGATATTTTCCATTGGCGAGAGTTTGAAAAGTAACATTTCAACACCATTTCCAAGGAATAAAGTCCATTCACTGGGTATATGAAGTTTGGCTTCAATTTTTTTTTATAATGAGTAGGATTTAGAGGTTTTTATCAAGTTTACTCATCTGGTGACTCCATTGAAGGGAATAATTATATTCCCCTTGAATATTTTAAGGTTTATTACTTATAAGGTGAAGAAAGTAGCATTGTCTTATTCACCTTGGTGACTCCACTCTAAATTTTTATGAAGGATTTCAATAATGGAAACAATAGAACAATGGAATTATTGGCATGCTCCACTTATTTTTTCAAATATTCTGGGAGATCCACATGAAGGCTACCATCCTGATTTGTTCAAAGCTATTGGATTATTTCATGGAAATAATAAGTCATCCCTACCACATGTTGTCTCTTTCACCAAGGTTATGAATGAATATCATATTATCCATGAGGATGTCTGGATGTACACCTTCATGTGCACTTTAGAAGATAAGGTGTATGATTGGTTTTATAATGATCTCGTAGGGCCAATCACTTCATTCGTAGATTTTTTAAGGGAATTTCTTGAGTATTGGGAGCCTAGTCTTGAAAATGAGGAAAGGGAGATGTTTATTAGATGTAATTTAGCGTCACTCCCGAAGGAATTAGAGGTACCCATTGCACTTGCTATGGAAGATCAAGTATGTGATGAACATGTTGAGGAAGAGTCACTTCATGAAGAGCATGACCTTATTGAAAACCACATGGATGAAGAGGAAGGCCAACTACTCCATGAACCCATTCAGGAATATGAGTTGAAGGAAATTGAGGATGAATTTAAGAAGGCGTGTTTTGATAATGACCAAACTTTTCCCCTATTTGTGAAGAAAATGACCTAGCAACTTATACATTTTCCCAAACTTTGAGACTTCGTGATGAATCCTTTGACAATTTGGGAAGGGAAGAGCTTGAAGAAGTATCTTTAGAGCAAGAGAAACTTGATGAATTTATAGATTTGGATGATAAATTAGAGGATGAAAGTTGCCAAAAATATTTGTTTCCTTATCCAGATGAAGTTGAGTACTCAATGAATGATGCCCCTTATCATAATATTGAGAATTTTGATCCATTATGATGATGATGAAAGGGAAAATTATGAAGAATAACTAGTGTAATCTCCCTCAATTCATGAAGATGGTGATGCCCTGAATGTTAGAAGCTTTGATGACCTCCTCTACATTGGAAAATCTAAGTGGGATATGAGATGTTTACTTTGAAGGTGATACCATTTATGACACTGAATATGAGGGTGAATATTTGATCCATGAACTTAGGCATGATATAGAAATGAACCTAGAAAATCTTGATAATAAATGCACTAGTCCAAGCATTGAGGAACATGAAGTGATTTTTCCACCTCTCCATAGAAGGGTTAAGTATGAGCATTCCTTACCTTGTGCCTTAGAGAGTTTACCCTTTACCTATGAGTGTTTCCAACCCCATTTCTTAGATCTAACTTTTTTCTCCTCTTTACCCTTGACCCATCGGTGCCCTCACCCTTCTTACTTTCCTTCGACCTATGGTTGCTCTCCCTCCTTATCTTTGACCGAGGGAGACATGGAAAGTCAGTCTTTTCTTTATCATTACTAGTTGGATCCACCTGGTAAATCTCTTTCCCTTGATGGTTTAACAAGTGAAGTCAATAGGTTGACCCACTCTCATGATTACAATATCCCTATTGACCTTTGGATGGAAGAATTATGTTGAAGTGTGAATCAACCTTGGTATAGTTTGGGCCTTGTCCTTCATAATTATGACCTTACTTGGGTTCCAAACTTTAGAGTAACTGATATTTTGTCTAATACCCACCTGATGCTTGACATATCCCTATTTTGGATGATAATCAAACACAAGGGCATGTTTCCAACTATTGAGTATTTCCTGAGATGGTTGCATTGGATCTTTGATTTCACCTAGCAATCACATCCCTTAGTTAGCTAATAGAGTAGGCATGAATAATCTCTTTGATTAGTAGTTAGAATGCATTATTTTCTTTCCATGCATGTTTTTTTTGCATCTGTGTGCTTACTTTCCTACATTTATTGTTTTACTTGATGCATTTTCTTTTCCTTATGTTAATTTCTTGCATATGTTTTTCATGCTTTATTTTAATGTTTTAGACATAGTGAAAAAAAAATATTTCTGCAAAGTAGTGTTTTTATTACTAAATGGGGTTGTATATTCACCCCCAAATTTTAAGTATTTTGTCGACTTCCATGGCGTGTAGGTCACAGGTCTGCAGAGATTATGGAGTTCGTACACTCTTTCATAGAGTGCATGCCCCTCAGTAGGAGCTAGATGTTACCCCTCCAAGGATGACACTTTTGGACACCCTCGCAAGGATTTCATGTTGTTGATTGCATGAGGTGTCATTCTCATATTCACCATATTCAGATAGACTTCTTCTTGATCTCCATCAGATATATGATTATGCTAGCTCAGTTGTGGTATAGCTCACTTTCATCCCAAATCATTAAATGACAGATGCATTGTGGTACGGTATGGTTCTTAGTTTCCTTCATATGACATTCCATGTGTCAATACCTATTTGGACTTGATAATATAATTACTTCTTAGATCGTCATAAAGTGGTAAACACCTAAATATTGTCCTTTGGCATTTCATAACATTGTATGGTTTTACTACTTGCCTCATAGTATCTTGGGGAACATGTTTTCTTTTAGAAGTGTGCCATATCTTGGGCTAAATTGTACCACTGAGTGTCTAGGTTACATATCCTCATCCATATCCCAACCATGCTAACCACTTTCCATCTCCCCCAGTTCATTCGTTCCATTCACATAAAAAATATTATCCTAGTCATGTATGATTTCTCAAAGGTCAAAAGGAAAGTTCATATCTAAAGCATGAAATAAATAAATCCACTAAGGATAAGAGGTGAAGATCAAAGTTAAAATCATATCATTAAGCTTAAGCAATGCCCCTCACTATGAGGCCAATGCCCATATCCCTTGTTTGTCTATGAATATCTAAATAAAAGGGGCTTGTTCAATAAACTGGACATTTAAATAAAGGCTTAAAGGAGTAGTAAGAAACTGTACCGAGGATGGTAACTCAATGCTAAGCTCCCTCTAGAAGAATACTATAAAGAAAAAATCCTAGAAAAATGAAGCTAGATGAATAGATAAATGAATAATAAGACATGCGCATGTCTAATACTTTGAGGGTCATCACATGAACCCTTTCCCCTTTCCTCTTTCATCATTATTACTCATTATCACCTATCTTTTATCAAATTCTATCCAAACTCCTTCAAGAACCTTTTAGATATGCTACCGCCATGATCATAGACTAGCTGGGTTTTCTTCGGTCTAGGACCAAAAATAAGAAGTGGACACTAACATCCCTCTTTCTTATCTATTCATGCATGAAAGTTAAGGAAAAGGATAAAGGAAATGGGATCTAATATTTTTCCTGTAGTTTGTCCTCATTGCTCCAAGATCTAATCCAAGTTCTTGAATGAAGATGTCACTCTTGCAACCTTCCTGCAAAAAACAAACAACCCTTCTCTTCTACTTGTACAATGTTAGATAAAAGATTAATCTAACTAAGCTAACAAGTATATACATTCATGCATTAACTTGAGCAATACAAGAATGGGGAAATAGGCCAATTTATATTAATGAAAGAAACATTGGATACTTACAACCATGTTGATGTGATGCAAGTTTTTTTCCAAGCTTCTCCTTTACATCCCCCTTTGTACACTTCCTGGTGATAATGAGAATGCTTCTAAACTATCTCTGAATATCTCAAGAACATAGGTTTCATACTCTCAATACCTTTTTCATAAGCCCTTGAATGGCCTTGCTTATATAGCAAATTAGAAGGATTAACCACCATAGCAAATCAAGGGAAAGGTTGAGATATTCACTCCTTAGGTTAGGATTTAGTAACCAAAATGGAGGGAATATGGATGACTCGAGCTCATGAGTCATCCCTTGACCATAACCATTCAAGAGTATCTCGAGATTTTCCCATAGAAAAAGGTGGGTTAGCTCTAACAAATCTAATGCTCCCCCAACACTGGCCACAGAGCGTTACTAATGCTCCCCCATAGTGGGATAGGGAGAGTTGATTGGGGACTAATGCTCCGTATACATGGGTAGGGAGGCGTTAGTGCTCAAACAAAGCTTAAAACTCAAGGTAAAAAGTGTTTTTTCGACCTTCAAATGATGAGTTTTCTTCACCAATTTGTCTAGGGAACATGATAGACACTTCCACTTGATGCCAAAGTGTATTTAGGCCTCCATGTGATGGGTTTTCTCCCCCAATTTGTCTAGGGAACATGATCAACACTTCCACAGTTGTGACATTCAATTATGACACTTAGTAGAATATAAGTGCAACACTTAGAAATGTGGAAAATCAACACCTACATAAGTGATACTTAAATGTGACACTTAGTATAATACAATACATTAGTGCGCCACTTAGTAGTGTGGAAATTTGGTGCGTAGAATATAGAGAAAATGATGATTTACATTTCA
>SNQJ01S0026829.1:93436-132605 GCA_010110895.2 Picea sitchensis | reverse complement strand
TTCCCCTAGAGGGTTTCCCAGGATAAATGTTGTGTCTCTTGTGAATGTGTATTTCTCAGTGATCTTGTTCATATGTTGCTCTTATCTATTGAAATGCAAAGAACTATAATAATGGCATAAACATTAACACATTCAAGGGCTTATGGAAAAGTTATTGAGAGTATGAAACCTATGTTCTTGAGATATTCAGAGATAGTTCAGAAGCATTCTCATTATCACCAGGAAGTGTACAAAGGGGGATGTAAAGGAGAAGCTTGGAAAAAAACTTGCATCACATCAACACGGTTGTAAGTATCCAATGTTTCCTTCATTAATATAACTTGGCCTATTTCCTCATTCTTGTATTTCTCAAGTTAATGCATGAATGCATATACTTGTTATCTTAGTTATATTAATCTTTTATCTAACATTGCACAAGTAGAATAGAAGGGTTGTTTGTTTTTTGCAGGAAGGTTGCAAGAGTGGCATCTTCATTCAAGAACTTGGATTAGATCTTGGAGCAATGAGGACAAACTACAGGAAAAATATTAGATCCCATTTCCTTTCTCCTTTTCTGTAACTTCCATGCATGAATAGATAAGAAAGAGGGATGTTAGTGTCCACTTCTTATTTTTTGTCCTAGACTGAAGAAAACCCAACTAGTCTATGATCATGGCAATAGCATATCTAAAAGGTTCCTGAAGGAGTTTGGATAGAGTTTGATAAAATATAGGTGATAATGAGTAATAATGATGAAAGAGGAAAGGGGAAAGGGGAAAGGGTTCATGTGATGACCCTCAAAGTATTAGACACGTGCATGTCTTATTATTCATTTATCTATTCATCTAGCTTCATTTTTCTACGATTTTTTCTTTATAGTATTCTTCTAGAGGGAGCTTAGCATTGAGTTACCATCCTCGGTACAATTTCTTACTACCCCTTTAAGCCTTTATTTAAATGTCCAGTGTATTGAACAAGTCCCTTTTATTTAGATATTCATAGACAAACAAGGGATATGGGCATTGGCCTCACAGTGAGGGGCATTGCTCAAGCTTAATGATATGATTTTAACTTTGATCTTCACCTCTTATCCTTAGTGGATTTATTTATTTCATGCTTTAGATATGACCTTTCCTTTTGACCTTTGAGAAATCATACATGACTAGGATAATATTTTTTATGTGAATGGAATGAATGAATTGGAGGAGATGGAAAGTGGTTAGCATGGTTGGGATATGGATGAGGATATGTAACCTAGACACTCAGTGGTACCATTTAGCCCAAGATATGGCACACTTATAAAAAAAAAACATGTTCCCCAAGATACTATGAGGCAAGTAGTAAAACCATACAATGTTATGAAATGCCAAAGGACAATATTTAAGTGTTTACCACTTTATGACGATCTAAGAAGTAATTATATTATCAATTCCAAATAGGTATTGACACATGGAATGTCATATGAAGGAAACTGAGAACCATACCATACCACAATGCATCTGCCATCCAATGAGTTGGGATGAAAGTGAGCTATACCACAACTGAGCTAGAACAATCATATATCTGATGGAGATCAAGAAGAAGTCTATCTGAATCTGGTGAAGATGAGCATGACACCTCATGCAATCAACAACATGAAATCCTTGCGAGGGTGTCCAAAAGTGTCATCCTTGGAGGGGTAACATCTAGCTCCTACCGAGGGGCATGCACTCTATGAAAGAGTGTACGAACTCCAGAATCTTTGCAGACATGTGACCTACATGCCATGGAAGTCGACAAAATACTTAAAATTTGGGGGTGAATATACAACCCCATTTAGTAATAAAAACACTACTTTTTCACTATGTCTAAAACATTAAAATAAAGCATGGAAAACATATGCAATAAATTAACATAAGGAAAAGAAAATGCATCAAGTAAAACAATAAATGTAGGAAACTAAGCACATAGATGCAAAAAAAACATGCATGGAAAGAAAATAATGCATTCTAACTACTACTCAAAGAGATTATTCATGCCTACTCTATTAGCTAACTAAGGGATGTGATTTCTAGGTGAAATCAAAGATCCAATGCAACCATCTCAGGAGATCATCAATAGTTGGAAACATGCCCTTGTGTTTGGTTATCATCCAAAATAGGAATATGTCAAGCATCAGGTGGGTATTAGACAAAATATTAGTTACTCTAAAGTTTGGAACCCAAGAAATTTCATAATTATGAAGGACAAGGCCCAAACTATACCAAGGTTGATTCACACTTCAACATAATTCTTCCATCCAAAGGTCAATAGGGATAATGTAATCATGAGAGTGGGTCAAACTATTGACTTCACTTGTCAAACCATCAAGGGAAAGAGATTTACAAGGTGGATCCAACTAGTAATGATAAAGAAAAGACTGGCTTTCTGTGTCTCCCTCGGTCAAAGATAAGGAGGGAGAGAAACCATAGGTCAAAGGAAAGTAAGAAGGGTGAGGGCACCGATGGGTCAAGGGTAAAGAGGAGAAAAAAGTTAGATCTAAGAAAGGGGGTTGAAAACACTCATAGGTAAAGGGTAAACTCTCTAAGGCACAAGGTAAGGAATGCTCATACTTAACCCTTTTATGGAGAGGTGGGAAAATCACTTCATGTTCCTCAATGCTTGGACTAGTGGATTTATTATCAAGATCTTCTAGGTGCATTTCTATATCATGCCCAAGTTCATGGATCAAATATTCACCCTCATATTCAGTGTCATAAATGGTATCACCTTCAAAGTAAACATCTCATATCCCACTTAGATTTTCCAATGCAGAGGAGGTCATCAAAGCTTCTAACATTCAGAGCATCACCATCTTCATGAAATGAGGAGGATTCCACTAGTTATTCTTCATAATTTTCCCTTTCATCATCATCAAATAATGGATCAAAATTCTCAATATTATGATAAGGGGCATCATTCATTGAGTACTCAGCTTCATCTGGATAAGGAAACAAATATTTTTGGCAACTTTCATCCTCTAATTTATCATCCAAATCTATAAATTCACTAGGTTTCTCTTGCTCTAAAGATACTTCTTCAAGCTCTTCCCTTCCCAAATTGTCAAAGGATTCATCAAGAAGTCTCAAAGTTTGGGAAAATGTATAAGTTGCTAGGTCATTTTCTTCACAAATAGGGGAAAATTTTGGTCATTATCAAAACACGCCTTCTTAAATTGATCCTCAATTTCCTTCAACTCATATTCTTGAATGGGTTCATGGAGTATTTGGCTTTCCTCTTCATCCATGTGGTTTTCAATAATGTCATGCTCTTCATGAAGTGACTCTTCCTCAACATGTTCATCACAGACTTGATCTTCCATAGCAAGTGCAATGGGTACCTCTTATTCCTTCGGGAGTGGCACTAAATTACATCTAATAAACATCTCCCTTTCCTCATCTTCAAGACTAGGCTCCCAATACTCAAGAAATTCCCTTAAAAATCTACCAATGAAGTGATTGGCCCTATGAGATCATTATAAAACCAATCATATGCCTTATCTTCCAAAGTGCACATGAAGGTGTACATCCAGACATCCTCATGGATAATATGATATTCATTCATAACCCTCGTGAAATAGACAACATGTGGCAGGGATGACTTATGATTTCCATGAAATAATCCAATAGCTTCGAACAAATCAGGATGGTAGCTTGCATGTGGAGCTCCCAGAATATTTGAAAAAATAAGTGGAGCATGCCAATAATTCCATTGTTCTATTGTTTCCATTATTGAAATCCTTTATAAAAATTTAGAGTGGAGTCACCAAGGTGAATAAGACAATGCTACTTTCTTCACCTTATAAGTAACAAACCTTAAAATATTCAAGGGGAATATAATTATTCCCTTCAATGGAGTCACCAGATGAGTAAACATGATAAAAACCTCTAAATCCTACTCATTATAAAAAAAATTGAAGCCAAACTTCATATACCCAGGGAATGGACTTTATTCCTCGGAAATGGTGTCGAAATGTTGCTTTTCAAACTCTCGCCAATGGAAAATATCACCTTGCAAGGGAGAGCTTGGGGAAACAGAACAAGAAAGCCTCCCACTGTCATCTCAATGGCCTTGCTTATACTCTTCTAGGTTAGGGTATATAACCTAAGTAGGGTTTTCCTAAGGGGATCCATGCTAAGTCCTATCATTGTAAGTAAGGCGGACATGGACAAGGACTTAGTTAACTTCTATTGACTTCTCAAAGGGATGGATTCAAGGAAGGATAGAGAAGATAATGACCAAATATTACTTGCAAGGAACATCCAATAACATGCAAAGTATGATACTCAAGTTACAAGGACAATTAAAATATTTAATTGATTTCACATTAGCAAGGACATTCCATACCTAAACCACTTATTGTAGATATATAATGATTAGGTATGATAACCAATGACGAGTGAATTTGAGTATTCAATATGCAAGCAACACATGTATCATTCACAAACTATGTTTACGAGGATTGTATCACATATGACTAACAAAATTTGCAACTACTAGAGCATTGAACAAGTATTTATGAAATAATTTAAACATGAATAAAATTAACATGACAACAATAACTTATAACAAATTTACACCGTCCAACTCAACACATATGTATCATGACAATGATGCATTATTGTTGTAAGACAATTCCAATATGAAATTCCAAGGTAATGATGCAATGTTTAGATCATATGTGCAGAGAATGCATCATATTCAGATAATTGATGTAGTAACTCAGTATAACAAGTAGTCTAACATGGTTTCAATTTTCAAATTATAAAACATATGTCAATATAGTACCAACAATCATATCAATGAGTTATTTCATTCACTTGTATGTTTAATTGCCTCATGTGTTAATATACTCAAACCCAAATGTGCAAATGAAACAAATTTTAGTTCAAAACTTGAATGTAACAAGGTATGATATCCTAGTCAGGTATATATGAGGAACGATACACAAAACTAGAAGGTTTTTCAAGGTGGTATGGGATTGGTCCACTTGTGGTTAAGAAACCTATCAGGCAAGGAAGCAAACAAAGTTTGGATAAGGTGGACTAGGGCATATCTTCTCTTTGCAAACACTTATGCAGATTTGAAAATGATATAGCTAGGGATAAATCCAACAAAAAATAAGAAATGATCGTAGGAGGAATACAATAGTTGAAAGGGTTTTGGGTACGACCCGAGGGATATGACAATCCGGAACAAAAAGGACCTACAACATCTTTCAAAAGGGGTAGATATACTTCAATTTGGACCCTTGAAAACCCTACTAAATTGGTCCAAAATGCATATTGGCTCACAAAATTATTAGGGATGCAATATATAATAGATTAGGCATGTAATACAAAAGAAAATCCCTAGGGTTTGATGGAAAAATAATAGTAAGAAAAACTGAAATAAAATCCTTCAATGTTGGTTAACAATGAGAGAGTAAAAAAAATCGGTTAGCAAGTAATTGATAAAAATATATGCAATTGTCAATTTTCACATACAACTCTATGTGACTAATTTTAGATCTGAAAATTTCTTCCTAATGATTCAACAGTAAACCCTAGCTATTATCATAAAAAAAAATTATAGTGAAATTATGACAAAAAATTACAACAGTGGAAACGTCAAGATCAGAAATTTTATATTCTGTAAATGTCAAATTCAGAAATTTTTTGAAGGAAAAATGAGCCATTTTACAACCAGAAAAAATCACCAAAAAAGAGGACCAGACTTTTCCTCACAACTTCATAAATTTAGCAATCAAGTCAACAAAATACCTAGACAAATTTTCTGCCCAAAATTCTCTTATTTACCTTCTATAGGGCTTGCTGAAATCATTCGTATGACAACTGACATCACGTTGTATGACCTATAATTTTCTACTCAGTCGATTCACATATGCGGCCTGCACGTGCAACTCTTTTTGGTTGTATGGAAGATATGCGACCTGCATGTGTGATCTATATAGACCATACCACATGTGCAATCTATCCTCTTCTTGTGACTTTCATCCTCCCTCACACATGTGGACTTCTTTCCTTCTTCTATGATATCCCTGCCTAGAAAAGAAAATAGGATGACCATAAACTCTAGGACAAATTGCCTAGGTGAATAAATCTCCTTGATGAAATTGCCATGCTCCCTAGCACACGTGTTTACTCACTCATGCTAACTCCATAATGTCACAATGAGATGTCACAATCTCCTCCTCTCCTTTTATAGGAGTTCAATGAGTGAGTTTAGGAGCCCTTCCTAAACTCAACAATTAATTAGAATATTTTATTCTTCTTTGTGGGTGTGAAACCACTACACAAACCCACAAATCCTATCAACTTGCCCATGGGGCCCTGGCCTCATTTCAAGGTCTATTTCACTGAAACGAAAGGATAATCTGGTGCCAATAAATATTCCCACATTCCTAACACCTTGGCCTCTAGTGGGAATGCATCCTCAAGCTACAAAAATAAACACTCCCTCTTAGTGAGGGAGGTATTCTCCACCACTCCTAGTTTGTCTCTGAAGTAGATAAACTTATGCTTCACTAGGGGTTTGGTGAGAATATTTGCAATCTGTTCATCTATGGAAATGTGTTGGATCTTCATTGCTCCCTTCTGTACTCTGTCTACGATGAAGTGGTATCTGATATCAATGTGTTTTGACCTATCGTGAAACACTGGGTTCTCTGAGAGCTTGATGCAACTCTAGTTGCTACAGTGAATCACAGTGGGATCCAACTCCTGACCAAATAATCTTGCAACAAGATTGTGAAGCCAGATAGCTTCACAACTTTCTGAACTGATTTCCATGTACTTTTCCTATGTTGAGCTAAGAGCCACATAAGTTTGTTTCCTACAGTACCAAGAAACCATTGTTGATCCCAAACTGAAACAACCACCAAAAGTTCTCTTCCTGTTAATTGAACTACCTATAAAATCCGAGTCTAAATATCCATGTAGCCTCACTCCATCATCTCTGACATATATCAGACCAAATCCAACCATACCTTTAAGGTACTTTAGCACATGTTTTGTTGCAACCCAATGCACCTGCCTCGACTCTACCATGAAATGACTCAAGGTGTTGACAATAAAACAAATATTTGGTCAGGTATTAACCAGATACATCAATGAACCAATCAAATTCATGTACATCGTTGGATCCACCAAGTCTAAATCTGAAGCCCCCAATGTATTCAGATTAATAGTCATAGGTGTGGTCATGGACTTACAGTCCATCATCCCAAATCTCCTTAGTATCTCAACTACATACTTCCCCTGTCTGAGGAAGATCTATCCTAGTTGTTTCCACACCTCTTATCCAAAAAAGTAATGCATTAATACAATATCCTTCATCTCGAACTCTAAGGTCAATTCCTTTTTGCACCTGGTAATGAGATTCTCAACTCTTGTGAAAAACAAATCATGAACATATAACACCAATATGAGAGGATCCTTACCAGCCTATAGAAAATATAGGTTGGGATCTACGTCACTTTTGGTGAAGCCCAAGATCTGCAAATACCCATCAATCCTTGAGTACCATGCTCTAGGTTCTTGATTGAGTCCATACAATGCCTTCTTCAACATGCACACATGAGTTCCCCCCCCCATGTACCTAAAAGCCTTGATGTTGCTCTATGTATACCTCCTCCTCAATCACACAGTTGAGAAATGATGTCTTCACATCCATCTAATGGATCTTCCACTTCATAATTGAAGCAAGAGAACTATCTGTCCTGATAGACGCACACCTAGCCACTAGAGAAAAGGTCTCCTCATAGTCTACTCCCTCTTTCTAGGAGAACCCTCTTTCTACAAACCTTTCGGTATACTTCTCAATACTACCATCTTCAATGTTCTTGATCTTATATATCCACTTGGAAGTCACTGCAGACTTCCCTTTTGGTCTCAGAACTATATCTCACATTTCATTATTCATGATGGATTGGTACTCCTCCAATGACATCCTTCCAAACCTGCTTCCCTATTGCTACCTCAAAACTAGAATGCTCAGAAACAATGGTATTTCTCATAAGATCCACATAGCTAGAGAATATATGTGGAGGCCTACTCTCCCTGAAGGTGCCTTTGGGAGCCGTGTGCCCCTCTACATCCCTCAAAGTATCTTGAAGCCATATAGGTCTTGTGTCTTCATCACTAGGAGGATCCACAATCTCCTCTGACTCCTCCTCATGATCTGAGGGTCGCTCCTCAGTACTATATGGTCCTATACTTGCCTCAATCTTTGGATCCTTCTACTCCTCACCACCTGTTGTGGTCTCACGAGACCTTATGAAGGATAAGTCCTCCTAAAACTTGACATCTCAAATAACCTCAACATATCATTGTCCTGGAATGTAGATGTGGTAGGCCTTTTATGTCTCACTATATCCAACAAACACACCCTTCTTCCCAGAAGGATATAACTTCGTCCTCTTCTCCTTAGGAACATGGATGTAGATAGGACAACCAAAGATCCTAAAATGACTTATCTCCAGTATCACTCCTGTGAATTCCTCCTCATGAGTCTTGTCCTTTAGGATCCTATGAGGACTCCTCTTCTGAACATAAAATCCAGTGTTGCATGCTTCTACCTAGAGCATCATGGGTAGATCCTGGTCATGTAACATTGCCTTGACTGCCTCAATTATTGTCTGGTTCTTCCTCTCTACAACCCCCTTCTACTGTGGGTTGTAAGGCATTGTCAACTCCCTATTAATCCATTCTCCCTTACATAAATTATTGAACTCGTTGGAGGTATAATCACCCCCATTATCTGACCTCAAAACCTTGATCTTATCCCATGTCTAATTCTCCACCAGAGCTCTGAACTCCCTGAGTCGACTAAAGACTTCATCCTTGTTCTTTGTGAAGAAGATCCATGTCCTCCTGGAATAGTAATCAATAAATGTCACATAATATCGACAACCAATCACATATGGAACTGACATTGGTCCACACACATATGAATATACCAGGTCCATGATATCCTTGGACTTGTTTTCACTGCTTGGAAAATCATCCTTAGAATTCTTTCCAAGTGTATACTCCCTGGTGTTCATTTCCAAACTTTGGAAGACCTATAACCATCTTCCTCAATACTGGAAGGGCATGGTGATGTAAGTGTCCAAATATCCTATGCCAAATCTTGCATATATTATCACTATAATTTACTATGGCATGAGTTGGTTGACCAGTCAACTTGTAGAGACTACCATCATGAGTACCATTGAATTTTGTTGAGTGAAGACTCGATCCCTTTGGCCAAGCAAGAACTTTCCCATCTACGAATGCCATTGCATACCCTCTGTCTTCCATGGAAGAGATAGAAAATAATTTCTTCTTCATTCCAGGTACATACAACACTTCACTCACCTTGAGAGGATTTCCAGAATTCGGTTGAAATGAGGTTTTGCCAATTCCCTTGAGTACATACTTGGAACTATCTCTAAGTTCCATGATCCGAATTATTTTCGGCACAAAATGAGAGCGGAGATATAATAAAGAAATGCACAGAGATATCGTGGATATCCAATAATATAACATAAATGTATCATATATGCAACCATAAACACAAATATACAGTAATACACGATTTCTGTTAATGAAAGAAATGTATTAAGACTGTAAACATACAGAGTGAAAGACTCGCTATAATGGTTGCAACTTATCTCTGAGAAGAGATGTGATGGCTACCTGCATTCGCAAGAAGATGGTTACAATGAGGCTCTGAAGGAATTTTTACAATAAACAAGAATTATAAAAACCCTAGACATCCAAAAACCTAACCCTAGGAGATGAACTGCCAAAAGTCATGTGGGCCTCGTTTGGGTAAGTTAGTACATCAACTTCCCAGGGTTGTAACTTTTGCATACGATCTCCATTTTAGGCACATGATAGGTCGTTGGAAAGGTATCGTCGAGGAGATTCATTTTGGATGAAATATTCAAGGAACTTCCATATTTCTTCCCATTTTCCCAAAAACTTCGTTTAGGGCCTCAAAATGACCCCAAAAGTTAAAAACTGCTAAAAATAGTAAATTACCAAAATTACCAGAAAATTGTTTTAAGCCAGTTGGAAAAGGTGGGTGGCCACTGATATCAACCTAGATCAATCCTCCCTCCTTAGGAATCAATGGTCTCCATTGCGTTGAGTGCCCGGGGGAGAGGAAAAAACGTTTGTTGAATCTGAATCTTGGTGAGCTACTTGCCTTGATGGAGACGTCGCGCTGCTCAGTTTGTGGAAGTCTGTCACGAACCTGTTGAGGCTAAGGTTGTTCAACAAGTCGAGCTACATGAGAGGACGGTGTGCAGATGGAATCTGTGTGCTTTGTTGCAACCTTGTAGACCTGCTTCTATTGGATGGAAGGTGCTTGGGGCGAGGCTATAGTGGTTGCAGTGTCCTTTTGTTCCCCTTTTGAACAGATTGTGAAGAAGCTGAATTTTGCAGTATGAGATACTACCTTGTGAAACTGTTTAGGTGGAACAATAGTTGGAACTACCTCTGGTATTCTGTAGAGATGACCCCCTAGAGAAACAATGTCACTGTGGGGTCGAGACTCATAAACAACATGGTGTCTCCACATATATGGCTGGCCCAAGATAACATCACAGATATCTAGTGGGGCAACATCACATAATACCTCATCCTTGAAGGGCTGGATGCTGTATGACAATCGATACTGCTGGCTGACACGAAGATCTCATCCTTGACGAAGCCACCCGATGTTGTATGGTTGCAGGTGTGATGTTGTTGAAAATCCCAACTGTTTGATGACCTCTGCTAAGATGAAGTTCTTCTGGCTTCCACTATCAACAATAAAATGCAGCAGGGTCCCCTTCACCCACATCTATGAATGAAAAAGGTGCTCCCCCTCTTCAGGATCCGTTAGCTCTTCTGGTTGAATTGTTGTGGTCGCGACAATAGCAGTGGGGTCTGCGTCAATGATCTATCCTTTACCAATATTTTCATAATCAAATTCTGAATCAGGGTTCGGCTCCTTGTCTTTGATATCGGCCACCAATGATTGTTTTGAGCGACATTCATCAGTGTTGTGCCAGGGGATTTTGTGGAAATCGCACCATTTTTCGATGTCCTTCTTTGTCTTCTCGTGACCCTTATTTTCCCATGGATTGGACGGGTTTTCGAGAGACTGTTTGTTAGGGTCATCTTTGTCATAATTTGGTTGTTGCGGATTTGTAGACCCGAACTCCCATTTGTTCTAGTGCTTAAATTTCTTGTCGATTTTAACAACATATCGATAAGTAGCACCGAGTGATGAGATATCCAAAAAATCCATTTTAGTTTGGATGTATCTGTGTAGAACCCCACGATATTTCAAAACCAAATGTCGTTCAGAGTCTTTGATACCCAACTTGGTGCACAAGGTATGGAAGGTATTGGTGAACTCCAAAACTTCTTGGCCCCTCTCTTGCCGTAGTGTGGTCCATCTCATGTAATGGTCCTCATAGTTTCCAACAGGGTAATATTGTTCCTTTGCTGCATCCACAAAAAAAATCCCAAGTGGGCTCGACCCCATATATTCCAGACTCCTCTGTGGAACTTTTCTCCCAGTAAGTTTCCCACCAATGTTTGACATGGGGGAGAGCTTTAAGGAGTGCGAAGGTGATATTTTATCTGTTGGAAAAATTATGAATAGAGAAATAACCTTCTAACAGATTTAAACGATTGTCTAGGGCATCCGCATCTATCTCACCTTCAAATACGGGAATATCAAAATTAACCTGTACCCTGAAAGGAGAGGTACTTCCAGAGTGATTGTTTGATGAATATGCACCTGTTTCTATCGACAGGCATTGCAGGATGTGGGAAAAATTCTCCATCATTTTGTCCCTCTGTCGCGTGAGAGCTTGCTCAAGAAACATATTGATAGGATCATCTCCTCCGTCGCTTTTATTTTCTTCCGCCATGGATGGTTTCTTGGGCGTGCAAGAGCGATTGTATTCAAGAGAGACAAGCTCGAGACCCAACTTTCTATACTCGGACCTCGTCAGGGACATGCACTGAAAAAAATGATCAAGAGAAACTTGCTCTGATACCACTGATCCGAATTATTTTCGGCACGAAATGAGAGCGGAGATATAATAAAGAAATGCACAGAGATATCATGGATATCCATTAATATAACATAAATGTATCAGATATGAAACCATAAACATAGATATACAATAATACACAATTTCTATTAATGAAGAAATGTACAGAGAGACTCACTAGAATGGTGGCAGCTTATCTCTAAGAAGAGATGTGATGGCTACTCGCATTCGCAAGAAGATGGTTACAATGAGGCTCTGAAGGAAATTTTACAATAAAAATGAATTCAAAAAACCTTAGACATCCAAAAACCTAACCCTAGGAGATGAAGTGCCAAAATTCATGTGGGCCCCGTTTGGGTAAGTTAGTACATCAACTTCCCGGGGTCGTAACGTTTGCGTACGATCTCCGTTTTAGGCGCATGATAGCCTGTTGGAAAGGTATCGTCGAGGAGATTCATTTTGGAGGAAATAATAAAGGAACTTACATATTTCTCACCATTTTCCCAATAACATCGTTTAGGGCCTCAAAATGGCCCCAGAAGTTAAAAACGGCTAAAAATAGTAAATTACCAAAATTGTCAGAAAATTGTTTTGAGCCAGCTGGAAAAGGTGGGTGGCCACCGATATCCACCTGGATCATTCCACTTGCAATTGAGAGTTCTCCTTTGTCAAAATGGTAAGTGATTTTTGTTATCCTGTCATATGATGAGAAGCTCCACTGCCCACCAACCAAGTCTCCATGGTGACTTGCCTAGAACAAAAAAATATGCTCAATTGTGTCTCAAAGGATGAATCCCTCTCTTCCTTCAAAAATTCAGCTCGGATACCATGTAAACTTTCACATACAAATGTATGTGACTAATTTCGTATCTGAAAATTGCTTCAGAGTGATTCAACATTAAACCCTAGGTGTTATCACTAAACAATTTTACACTGAAATTATGACAAAAAATTTACAACAGTGGAAATATCAAGACCTGAGATAAATCATTCACATATTTGAGACATAAATTTTTGTTCTGTAAATTTCAAATTCAATTTTTTTTTAAGGAAAAACCATCCTTCTTTTCAACCATAAAAAAACACCAAAACAAAGGACCAAACCTATTCTCACAACTTCAGAAATTTAGCAACCAACTTAATAAAATACCTGGACAAGTTTTCTTCCAAAAATTGTCTTGCAAACTTGTTGTACAACCTATTGATGTTAGTTGTATGGTAGCTGACTTCACACTATACAACCTAAAAAAAAATTCTCAACCCCTTCGCACGTGCGACTCTTTTTTAGTTGTACAATAGTTGTATGACCCACGCGTGTGGTTCGTATAGACCATACCACACATGTAGTCTGTCCTCTTCTTGCGGTTTCCCTCCTCCCTCACACATGCAAACTACTTCCCTTCTCGTGTATGATATCCATGCCAAGAACATAAAATAGGATGACTAGAAACCCTAGGCCAGATTTCCTAGGTACATAAATCTCCTTGTTGAAATTGCCATGCTCCCTAACACAAGTGTTTACTCACTTATGCTAACTCCATAATGTCACAATGAGATGTCATAATCTTCTCCTCTCCTTTTATATAAGTGATCCAAAAAGGATCTAGAGAAGACTAAGGACAACTCTGAACTCGCAGAAGCAACTCAGAACGCTCAGAATGGTCTCAACAGATAGAGAAAGAGAAAAAATTCAAAGTTCTAAAAATTCAGTTAAATTGACATCATCGCGAAGAGCACGTCACAAGATTTCCAACGGTGCAAATGGAGTTACAGATTGAAAGATATTCATAGTCAAAGTTTGGTTAAACTAGCCTAGTCAACAGGGGGATGAGTCAACATCCGTACTACTGACATTGACATCCGTACAACATATGTGGCACACACATGAAGGAGACACATGTCATGTTGACGTCAGCATGATGTCAACATGGTGACATGGCAACACAAGAGGTTACCACGTGTCACTCATATTTGGCATTTCTGGGTCATCCATGGACCAGTAAAATTGTGCCACATGGCAGTTCGTACAACCACGTGGCAGGTCGTATGGTGATGTGGCGATTGACGTGGTAGGATAAGTTGGCAGCTGAGTTGGAAAACCATACGCTGACGTGGAAGGGTGATTGTACAATGGTTGGTTGCCACATGGCCCAGTCATGGGCTACCACATGGCAGTGGGCAAATGCCCAATGACAACCCGTGAACAAAAATTCAAAAATTAAAAATATTTGGCAGGTCTGCCAAATCCTGCGGGACCCCACCAAATCTGGCGTCAACAGATTTATATAACACTACTAAAGTCTTGCGGAACAAACCAATCCAAATATATATATATATATATATATTTGTGTGTGTGTGTGAGTGTGTGTGTGTGTGTTACAACAAACAAGCCAAAAGGGGAGCCCTACGGGCTCGACCCCAAGACCTCCTCCTCTATCAAATCCTTAACATATACTTCGCTAACCATAAGTCCAACAACCTCCGTCATTTAGAAAGCTCACCCTTTTTTCTTAAAATGTGGATTCGCCTAGTGTACCAGGGAGGCACGTGAGGGTACAAACCACCACACTTTTCGAGACAGATTCCTCAACATTTATTGCAGATTGCAGGGTAGAGAAACAGATACAAAGTTTCTCTTGGGCCTGGGAGTGACAGAGTCAGATCAAAGAGTGGAGAAAGTCCTTTTTAGGTAATTCGACACCACAAATTCAATGGTGTTGTTTGTTTTCTGATCTGAGCAAAACTTCTGCAACTTGATTTCAGAATGAGGTATACTTATTTATTTTGCCAATTTTTTTTGCTGAGCTAATAAAAAGGCCTACCCATTTGAGAGAAGGACCTGGAGACGTATTCCACCAAGGATGAACTCTGTTATCAAGTTTTTGTGTTCAGATTTGATGCTTATGTCTCTTCATTATTAAGATTTTCCTTCTTTAATGGTGCACTTTAATTTATGTTCATTTAATGCAATTCTTTATAAGTCACTCCATGAAAATATCCCGGATCATGTTGGTATCAGACCAGTCATCTTTGACTTGAATTGTTGAGTGTGAATGCTTACTAGGGCCAAGCATAAGAAGGATGAACATAATCTTACGACTTGCAATCCCAAAGTTGGTCGTGCATCTAGAAGGAAGAAAATGGAAGAAGAGGACATGCGTGATGAACATGAGAAAAACTTCCATATGGTCTTTTATTGCATGTCATAAATGGTCGAACGAATGTATGGAGACTACGAGAAGAGGATTAAGAAAAAGGGGAAGAAAAAGGAAGCTCATGTTGATGATGATGCTTTAGTAAATCAAGGGGCTGGAGGAGACCCTCATGAGCCTCCATCTTCACCATCAATTTCTAGTTCTTCTTCCTCTGAACATTCTCATCATTTTCATCATTCTAGCCATAAATCCTCTTTTAAGAAACCATTATTAGAGCTTGATGTAAAATTTTCTTTACCTTTGTTTAATGGAGATGATAATCCCAAAAAGCTAAATAATTGGATCTGATAGGTTGAAGTATATTACCATGTTCAACATATTGATGAAGAGGAAGTTAAAGTGAAATTGGCTTCTCCTCGATTGGTAGGCACTGCTCTCGTATGGTGGAAGAACAGACTTTAGGACAAAAGTAAGTGTGGCAATCTTATTTCCTCATGGTTGGAATTTAAATCAGCGATAAGGAAGCAATTTTATCCATTGGGTTACTTACATAAAGCAATGATGGCATGACAAACTTTAAGGCAAAGTAAAGGTCAAACTGTACAAAGTTTCACAGAAGAATTTAGGAAGAAAGATCTTGCATTAAACATTCATTTGGATTCTTATGAAACTTTAATGAAGTGTATTGGCACACTTCATAGTTATATTCGTCATACTTTTCTCTTGTTTAACCCCACCAGTCTTGACGAAGTTTGTGTGCAAGCCACTCAACTTGAGAATAGGGGAAAGCATGTTCCAAAAGATCCCACAAAGAAACCTTCCAATCTCCCACATAAGTCATTTAAGAAGTTTAAAAGGAAGGACAAGAAGACTGCCACAGTGAAGAGAGAAGGAGGAAATCCATCTTGCACTCATTGCAAGAAAAGTGGTCACAATGATGAACATTGTTGGAAACTACATCCAGGGAAGATACCAAAATAGTTCGGTGGAAAGGGGAAGACAAAAATCGTTGTTACAATGCAACAAGATCTTGGTTCCGATTCAAGAGACAAAGGAAAGATCACAATGGTTGGAGTACAAGGTAAAGATTCCCTTCATGCTATTTCAAATTCCAATAATGAATCTCATGATGATGAACAGAAGAGGAATGAATTATTTCACATAAGAGTTGTATCTAAACACACTAATATAGATACATTATTTGATTTGGGTTCCCAATTAAACTTGATATCTGAAGCACTTGTCAAAAATATGGTTCTTGAAACAAAACCACATCCAAAGCCTTATCATCTTGGTTGGGTATGTGATAAATCAAAAATTAATGTCACCAAATAATGTAGGGTCAGAATTGCTATTGCTTCAAAGTTGATTGATGAATTGGATTTGGATGTTGTATCACTTGATATTTGTGGCATAGTGTTAGGGAGTCCTTATCTTTATGATAGAAAAATAGTCTTCTTTCTTCATGAGAACAAATACCACCTTAATAAGGGGGGAGTGGAATATATTGTTAGAGATCACATCATGAGGGTAAACACATCACTTATTAGTGCAAGAAAAATGAAGAGACTCATAAACACTAATAAAAGATATGTACTCATGGTCGTAAGAGAGAAAGATTTCGAAACATACAACGCTTTCCAAGGATGTGATCCTTCTCATAAGAAAGAATTAATTGATATTGTTTCTAAGTATGATGATATTTTCCAAGAAACAGATGGATTACCTCCTAAGAAGGAAATCTAACATGAGATACATCTTCAATAGTGTTCTCCTCTTCCTAATGTGGGCATGTATAGGATGTTAGTTGTGGAGATGACAGAGATCACGAAGCAGGTAAAAGGCTTATTGGATCAAGGGGTCATCAATCCTAGTTCATCTCCTTGTAGTTCTTTGATCATGATGGTGCCAAAGAAAGATGGCACGTGGTGAATGCGTGTCAATTACCGGGACTAGAATAAAATCATGGTGAAAAATCAATACCCTCTTCCTCGTATAGATGATTTACTTGATCATTTGAAGAATGTTATTTATTTCACTGAGTTGGATTTGCATAGTGGATACCATCAGATCAGGGTTGCAAAAAATGATGCATGGAAGATTGCTTTTAAAACCAAACAAGGATTGTTTGAGTGGTTATTCATGTCGTTTGGGCTTTGTAATGCTCTGACAACTTTCATTCATGCGATGAATGATGTATTTAGGCCTTTTCTAGATGATTGTGTGATTGTATATTTAGATGACATTCTTATTTTTAGCGGAACTTGGGATGAACATGTGAGGCATGTAAAGAAAGTATTATATACTTTGCAAAGGGAAAAGTTGTATGTAAAACTGTCCAAATGTGAATTTGGTAAGACTACACTTGTGTACTTAGGTCATATTGTAGGAAGAGGACAACTAAAAATTGATCCTTCTAAGATTGATGTAATTGTAAATTGGCCTGAGCCCAAAAGTGTAACCGAGATACAGAGCATCTTAGCTGCAATCCGGTATTGGAGGAGGTTCCTTTCAAACTTCTCCTTCATAGAATATCCTTTGCATGCCTTAACTAGTGTGAAGAACACTTTTCAGTGGGGAGGAAAGCAACAAAAATCTTTCGACACTTTGAAGGAAAAGATCAGTACTGCATCATTATTAGCACTGCCAAATCTTCAACATCCCTTTGAGATCGAGACAGATGCCAACGTATACACCATGAGTGCAGTATTGATGCAATATCGTAAGCCTATCTATTACCACTCTAAAACTGTTAACCAAGCTGTTGTTAACTATCCTACATATGATAAAGCATTGTATGCATTAGTTCAAAGTGTAAAGAAATGGAAGCACTACTTGTTAGGGAAGGAAACAATCATACATACAGATCACCAACCCTTACAGTATCTCCAAGCACAATCCAAACTGCAACAATATCGACACTACATATGGATGGGTTTTCTACAAAAAATTCATTTGGTAATCAAGTACAAAAAGGGTACAAGCAACAAGGTAGAGAATATCTAGACCTCCTATTGTTGCTTCTATTATTTTGAAGAATGATTCTTTATCTCATGATAGCTATGTGGAACACTATGCCATTGATGAAGATTTTAAAGAAGTATATGAGAAGCTAACCCATGGTGAACAGGTAGAGAACTAATGTCTGCAAGGAAAACTACTCTTGGAAAGCTATGTATTCCTACAAGTGAATGAGTCCATGTAATACAAGAATCTCACACTTCTCTTGTGTTTGGGCATTTTGGGTAGGAAAAACTATGGCTCATTTGCAGAGGTTTTTTTACTAGCCTTGAATGAAAGCAATTGTAACTAAATATGTAAAGGGGTGTGTGATGTGTTCTACTTTTAAGCCCACTAATAGAAAACTGGGGCTATACTCACCACTACATGTTCCATCCCATCCATGGGAAAGTATCTCCATGGATTTTGTAGGGGGTTTACCAATGTCAAAAGGGGGTCATGAATATTTGTATGTTGTAGTGGATAGGTTCAAAAACATATGTATCTTGATGCCATGTAAAAAGCAGATCATTGCTGAGCAGAATGCTAATCTCTTCTTTCAGTGTGTTTGGGTTCACTTTGGGTTACCCACATCCATTATCTCAGATCAAGATACTCGATTCCTTGGGTATTTTTGGAAAAAACTTGTGGAGAGAAGAGGAGCATTGGTTTCCATCCACAGACCGACAGACAAACAGACAGACAGATAGAGGTTGTAAACCAAACAATGGTACTTTTTCTTTGAGTCTACTGTAGCAAGCATCCCAAGTTATGGGATGAACATATGCCCTATATACAAAATGCTTACATCTGAGCCTTACATTCCTCCACTCAGTGCTCGCCTTTTGAGACATGTTTTGGGTACCTACCTAAGGCTCCTTTGGACTTGATGTATGGGAGAGATGTCGTTTCAAATGAAGAAAGAAAAGAGGACATAGCCCACAAGTTCATCCAGAGGATCCAATAGGTGCACCGGGTAGTCAAAGAATAATTGGATAAAATTCAAGCACAGTATAAAGCTTGGCATGTAAAACACAAGGTTGATCATCAGTTCCATGTTGGAGACCGGGTATGGCTTCACATCAACAAGGAGAGGGTGAAGGGTGAAGGAAAGAAAATCAAGCCCATTTGTTATGGACCCTTCACTATTTTGGAGAAAAGTGGCCAATTCTTTTCGTCTGGATCTTCCACCTTATATGCAGATTTACTCAGTTGCAAATGTAGAGAACTTGAAACTTTTTGAGCCTCCCATGATCATGGATCATGACGAGGAAGTTGAAATACCTTCAGTTGATGAGTTTTCTCCTGAGTACTTGGATGAGTTAAAGGAATATATCATCCTGGACATACGGACGAGGACTTCACGTAGGGGTGATGTTGATTATCTTTGAGTAGGCTTAAAGAACACACATCCAGGCAAGGAAATGTGGATTGAGAAGGAAAAGGTGAGGGAACTCTTCCCTCACTTATATGTTGATTGATGGAATCTTTTGATGGTCCAAAAAGTTATCAGTGGGAAGGCGTGATACAAAAAGGATCCAGAGAAGACTAAGGACAACTCAAAACTCGTAGAAGCAACTCAAGACGCTTAGAATGGCCTCAACAGACAGAGAAAGGGAAAAAATTCAAAGCTCTCAAAACTTAGTGAAAATGACATCATCATGAAGAGTGTGTCTCAATATTTACAACAACGCAAATGACTCGTCAAACAAAGTTACGGATTGAATAATATTCACAGTCAAAGTTTGGTCAAACTAGCCCAGTCACCAGGGGGATGAGTCAACATCCTTACTATTGACGTCAACATCAGTACAGATGATGCCAATATCCATACAACATACGTGGCACATGAAGGAAGGCAACATGTGTCATGCCAACATTAGCATGGTGAGGTGGAGACATTAGAGGCTACCACGTGTCACTCATATTTGGCATTTCTGGGTCATTCTGTGGACCAATAAAATTGTGCCACGTGGCAGTCTGTACAATAATGTGACAGGTTGTACGGTGACGTGGGAGGCTGAGTTGGCAGCTGAGTTGAAAGACTGTATGTTGATGTGGTAGGGTGATTTTACAATGGTTGACATGGACCAATGGTTAGCATCCACGTGGCCCAGTCATGGGCTACCACATGGCAGTGGGAAAATTCCCAATGACAACCTGTGAACGAAAATTCAAAAATTAAAAAGATCTGGCAGGTTCGCCAAATCTGGCGGGACCCTACCAAATTCGACATCAACGGATTTATATAACCACTGCTAAAGTCTGGTGAAACAACCAATCCAAATATATATATGTGTGTGTGTGTGTGTGTGTTACAACAAACAAGACAAAAGGGGAGGCTCGCGGGCTTGACCCCGGGACCTCCCCCTCTATCAAAGCCTTAACATATGCTCCTCTAACCATAAGGCCAATGACCTCCATCATTTACAAAGCTCTCCATTTTTTCTTAAAAGGTGGATCCGCCCAGTGTACCAGGGAGGTGCATAAGGGTACAAATTGACACACTTTTTGAGATAGATTCCTCAACATTTATTGCAAGTTGCAGGGTGTTGGCATAGGGGTAGACCCAGGGTTCAGCTCCAAGAGCGCACCAACAAGCCCTAACTACTGGCCCTTTCAGCAACACTTGCAAGGAATATGAAATCTCACCCAAAGTAGCTATAGGGGGTTGTAGGACACAGGTGTCTACAACCAGAGGAAATACAAAGTGGATCCAATACAAGAACAATGCAACATCTATATATCAATTACCAACTCAAACCTACTTCGCATAGTATATTTTAGATCTAACACAATAATGTAATAATAGAGCAATCAGAAGACAAAGGACACAACATCAATCACACACACAACAACAGATGTACGTGCTTCACCCTCTCCCTAGGGATACGTCCACAGAACTGTGCTTTATAATATATTAGATGAAAGCTTACAATCCTATCTTCTCTCTTAGCTTGCAGATCTTGTCTCTTTCTCCCCTTCTCCCTTCCCTGTGCACCTAGCTGCAGGGTCAATCTTCGCACCCAACTGAAGATCTTACAATACCCAAGTGCTCTTACAAATAACACTTCTCTCTCTCTCCTCTATTTCAATGAACAACAACCAACAATGACAATGACGAACCCCTCTTCTCTCATATAGGTTCTTATTTATACATTACAATAGCTCACCGACATCCTTAGGCCAAAACCTAAGTGTAAAAACCCTAGGTGTCTAAAACCCTAGGTAACCTTGACCTGCGTTTTCAGGGCTTCGCCAGCCTGTCTTTCCTTCATTCCCGCGAGGTGCTCTAAAGCATCCAATGGTGGATTTTTTCATTTGCTGAGTTGTCCATGATCATTCTTCCTTTTTGATCTGTCATCCTCGATATCCTCGTCCAACAACTTGCTTTCTCGAACTTCGCTCCGTATTTTTTTCTCTTTTGCTCACTTCAACCTAGTATCAGTCACTGTGTTTTCCGCACAATTCACATTTCGTCTGTTCTTCTTTAATCTTCACTTTCTTCTAGAACCAATGGCCAACAGGCCCCCAACACTCACTTGTGACTCATCCCGAGGCACTCTGATCTGAATCTTCTATTTTTCTTCAACTGTAGATTGCACAACACAGTATTTGATTTCTTCTTTGTTCCTCCCCATTGTGTGCAGACTATCTTTGCTATGTCTAGAACCCAGTTTCAACTCCACCTGGTACCTAGACCCTTCTCCTTCTGTTTTTATCGAGAGTTGCAAGGCAATTGGTTGTCATAGTACAATTTCAATCGGCTCCCATTCACCAATCCTTCCTTCCATTCTCTTTTCAAAGTCTTTAGCTGCGCAGCTCCTCCTTCAGTAACATAGGCAACGTCATATGGCCCCAGCCAATGTGTTTTGAACTTCCCTCGATGCTTCATGAACTTGTTGTCATATACCAATACTAGATCTCCTTGCTTGAATGCTTTCTTCTTGATGTGTCTGTTGTGGTAGGCCTTTTCTCTTTCCTTATGAACTTGCTGATGGAATCCGACAATAAATCTGTCTTCTTCTAGTTTGAGCAACTACACCAGCCACTCTTGAACAACACCAATGTCATCCATATATGTAAAGGTTGCAATTCGTAGGATAGGAACTAAATATTCCATGGGTACAACTGCTTCTAGACCATAGACCAAATCAAAGGGGGTTTGCATTTTTAGCTTCTTGCAAGTGGTCCTGTAGGCCCATAATACTGTTGGTACTCTCAAATCCCAATCATCCTTGTTCATACTGCAAATCTTCGTCAGTGTTGTTTCCAAGATCTTATTGAATGCTTCAACTATCCCATTCGCTTGTGGATGGTAGGATGTGCTCTTCTGGTGATGAACAACAAATTCTTTAGTCAAGGATTCAATAGTCTTATAAATAAAATGTGTGCCTTGATTGCCCATAAGGATCTTTGGGCAGCCAAACCTGGTTATGATATCATCAAATATGAAGCCCACAATGGTAGTGGCACTACAATCCTTAACTGCTCTTGCTTCGACCCATCTAGTCAAATACTCTGTCGTAGTGATTATGTATCTAGATCATGTGCACTTCCCTGGTGGGTTTATAGGTCTCATGAAGTCAATGGCCCATTTCTCAAATAATTGTAAGGTTAGCTAGGGTGCTAAAGGAATCTCATCTCTTCTGGAAGGTTTCCCAACTCTTTGACATACATCATAGGCTCTGTAGTAGTTTTTAGCATCTCTGTGTAAAGTAGGCCACCAGAGGTCAGCTATAAGAACCTTTTGTGCTATTGTTTTTCCTGCGTAGTGTCCTCCTGTGATGCCTTCATGAGATTCAACTAAAATTAGTGGTCTTTCCGCTTCCATAACACATCTCCTTAGGAACTCATTAGGTCCCATCTTGTATAGCTGTCCAACTATAAGTGAAAAATATATAGCACACACTACCGGTTGAAAAGAACTGAAATATATCTGTGAAGTGATCATCAACCTTTCTGATGGCCAGCAGTTGTGCATTTGGCAGTGTATCCTCCAAACTAGTAGGTTCCTCTCCATGTTCCAACCTAGACATGTGATCAGGTCCTTTGTTCATTCTCCCTGGTTTAACCATGATCTAAAAATCATATTCCTGAAATAGAAGAAGCCATCTGCATATCCTCCCCCCCAACACTGGCTTGTTGACTAGGTATTTCAACACAGAGTGATCAATTAACATTTTAAAGTGTCCTCCCAACAAGTAATGGTGAAATTTCTACAACGCATACACCATGGCTAAGCCTTATCTCTCATTGGTGGTGTAATTAATATCAGTTGTAGATAGTTTCCTGCTAGCAAAGGCTAATGGGTGGTCAATGTCTCCTGCTCCTGGTTGTGCTAATACTGCTCCTAATGCAATAGAAGATGCATCGAAATGCACATGAAATGCCTTGCTCCAATCTGGGAAACCAGAATAAACGCAGTAACCATTTTCTGTTTCAGTATGTCGAAGCTCCGTTGGCATTCTTTTGTCCATTGAAAGTGGAAATATTTCTTCAACAACTTCTCCATAGGTGCTCTGATCTGTTCATAGCCTTTAATGAACTTCATGTAGTATCATGTATGTCCCAACACAATGTGCAGTTGTTTGATTGAAGTAGAAGGGGGTTAAATCAACTATAATGGTGATCTTAGATGGATCTACCAACAATCCTTGCTTACACACAATATGGCCTAACAACACTCCAAAGGGTGAAAAGAAGATGCACTTCTTTAGGTTCAGGTCAATCTGACATTGCCTACACTTATCCAACAACAGTCTTAAACATTCAATATGATTTTGCAACAAGCTAAAAATAGTCCAATCATCAAAATATGCTTCCAAAAGTTTATGTAAGAACTCCTTGAATGCTTCTACCACCACCCTAGAAAATATGGCTGGTGCATTCTTCAATCCGAATGGCATCACTGTATATTGGAAGGATCCCCATTCTGTGGTAAATGTGAACTTATGGCAATCTTCCTTGGAAATCCTGATCTAATGGTAACCTAAAAATTTATTAGTGAAGGAGTAGACTTCCTATCCTCCTACGTTATCTAACACTTTGTCAGTAAATAGTGTAGGGATTGGGTCATGCAAACAGGCATAATTCAACTTTCTGAGATCAACACAGATTCATATCTCTCCTGTTTTCTTGTCTTGAACCACCATAGGGCTAATCCACTCTGATTCTTCAACAGGTTCTATGATTCCTTCTTCCAACATTTTGTCTAATTCTATCTTCACTTTCTCCTTATATTTAGGGTTCAATCTGTAGGGTCTCTTCTTGACTGGCCTTGCATCTGGTTTTAAGGGAATATTCATCTCTCCCATGGGCCCTTTAATTCCCTTCATATAAGTGAACTTGGTTGGAAACAAGTCCTGATATTCATGCAGTAACTCTGTGATCTTGTCAATAGTGGAAACATCCCAATAATCTCCAATATTAGCAAGCTTAGGTGCTTTCTCTGTTCCAATATTAGCTTTCTTGATTTTAATTGGTTGTCCGATAAAAGGTAGCTCAACTCTTGGTCCTTCTACATCTCTCCGTCCTTCTATTTCCGCAATGTTCACATTCCTAGGATCATCATCTTCATTAGCATTGATGTTATAACAAACTTGCAATTTATGAAGAGGCGTAGTCCATTCATCTTCTTCTTTCTCTAAGGGGGGGCTAGGTGCCTCCTCAAAGACTCTTAGTCTTACAATATGTAACACTTGGTCCACTGTAGGGTATTGGATTTCAAATAAAAAGGTAGTTATAAAGTTCTGAGTCATACCTTTCCAATCGACAGTGATGAGGTGCAGTTCCGCTTGAAGGTACCAGTTGATAGGCGTTGTGTCTAAAGTATTTATGAATTTATGCACCCATTTCTCTTGAGGAATTCTTCTCTAGGCTTCCTCACAACTTCGCACATGGTCTTTTAGACAACTTTGACCTATGTACATAACTTCGCATCCCTCAACTTGTTCTGAAAATCGCGTTGTCAACAAAGTGCAACATTGTATCCAGTTTTCTATGTTTTTCTTATGCGTTCCCCACCATCTTGATGGAGTTGCTTTCAAGGCCTCGTCCAGTGCCAACAACCTCTATTGTACTGGTACAATTTCTTCAAATTCCATTAAGAAAGTTTCTAAGTGATTCAAACCATCAAAAGTGGGAAAATTACTTATTGTTGTACCGATCCAATGAACTTCTTTGGTCAATCTAGCACATCTCCGTGTAGATACTTCATACATTTTGTTCTGCCAGTTCTCCAGTGCTTCTTATGATTCTGATGAAAAGACATTGTCACTTCAACATCTTAAATTCCCTTCTGTTGTAGGATTAATGTAATCCTACTATCTTCCTGTCAATTTGTATATATTCTCCAACTCGTATGCACGGTCTTCTTCTCTGATGGGCTTTGTGTATCTGCAACCTTCATCAGGATCCAAAGGTGCGATGAACCTAAGGCCATCACCCTCAAACATCATTCTTCTTTTCTTCAAGTCAACAACAGTAGAATTATTGAAAGCCCAATCAATTCCTAACAACGCAAGGTAAGGACAGCTATCATCAACTATTTCAATCACCTCGAAGTCCACAAATGTTTTGACCTCGTCAATGTCCACAGGGACGTGTTCCAATCTTCCAAAGGGGCTCATGACCTGCTGATTGGCCATCCTAAGCCTGATTGGGGAATATATCAACTTAGGTTTTCCCATCAGTGCCCAGGTCTGCTTCGTCATGACATTGACCTCCGACCCTAAGTCGAGGACCACATAATCTATATCATAATCTCCGATCTGAGCATTCAAATGTAGTTCCTTGTTTGTCCTTCTCTTTTTGGATACTTGGTGTACCGCTCTATTCAGTAAGGGATCTACCTTTCCTAGTTCATATTGTCTAATAAAGTTTTGTAGCTCTTGTACAATGCTCTCATCTTTTATTAGATTAATGCAAGTGTATAAAAATTCCATGAGCTTACTTACCTCTTTTTATTCTCTAGGTGAAGCAGACTGATCAAATGCCAGAGGCATTCCATATTCTCTTATTTCAGGTCGAGCCTTTGATGAAGAAGCCTGATCTCTTCCGAACTCTTTTCTTGCTTCCACAAATGTCTGTTTCTCTTTCTTTGGGTCAAACTCTTGTGTCTTCTCTGCATCTTTTCTGACTCTTGATTGTTCTATAGTCTTCTCTGGGGTCACCCTGTCTTCTCCTGTAACAACGCCTCCTCTAGTGATAACATCAACTCTGGGATCCACTCCGCAAGGTTCTGTAGATATTAGTTGTACTTGTTGGTTTCCTCCTCGTCTCTCTTGAAGTTTGGCTAACAACGGAGGACAATATTTTATGACAGGTTCAAATGAGTTGCAGTAACTACAAGTGGTACAAGGGTTCTGGAAGTCTCTTGCCAAATGACCTAGCTATGTGTAGTTATAACAAATGATCTTACCTCAAACTTGACCCATTCCTGCTCCTCATCCTCTTTCTCTGAATGCACCACGAGGGTTGAATTTTCCTCTTCCTGGGAATTATATTGCGTAGTGTTCCCTTCTTGTTGTACTTCACCTTGAATTTTGTATATATCCCTTGAAATTTCATGCATGAGGTCATAGGCCCTACAATCCCTATCATCATGTCCTACTGACTTACAAAATTTGCAATACAAATTTGTGGGTGTTTAAACATATTTATGCATGTATTAACATTCACCAAGGCAATGCCTATTTCTACATACCTCGCACCAAGGTAGGGTAACTTGCTTTAAAGGGCTCGGAGCTCTAGATTCCAAGTACTCATGGAGTAGGGGACAATGCTCTTTGTCATGGCCTTCGAATTTGCATCTAATTCACCAGATGTCTTCTCTTTTATCTTTTCCCTTATCTTTTTTCATATCTTCAACCTGCAGTAGCTGACTCAACATTTGACTCATACCTGAGCTGGATTCTCCCATAGGGGCCGATTCTATCTTCATGGAAATATCCAGTGCCTCAACCTACGAAGCGATCTTCTACTGCACCAGAGGGACTCTGATGTGTGGTAGGAGGGCAACAATGAACCACTCTTTGTTTTTCTCATCTGGGATCTGAAAAATCAAACGACCTATCAAGGTATTAAACCTCTGATCAAACTCCCAAACAGGTTCATCGATTCTCTGCTTAATTTCCTTCAGCTCCGTAATGAATTGTGAATCTGACTTAGGTTTATTGAAATCAGTAATCAAGGCAGCCTTAATCTCATTCAACGGCTTCAACTATACAACACCTTGGACAAATTTCATGTACCAGCTTAGTGCACGGTCTTGTAGAGTAGTAGTAAACTGAGCTCGTTTAACAGCTTCGTCGGTGACATTCTTAATACTCCATACAACTTCACATAGAAACCAGTGTTGATCAGGATCTTCAGATCCATCTCCCCTAAAGGTGGGTAACCTCATCTCATCTACCAAAGATATTCCTAGGTTTCTGGACTGAGTGTGCACTGAACCACTTGTACCAGTGCTCTGAGTGTGCGCTGAACCACTTGTACTTAGGTTACTCTGGTTACTTAATGTTGCTGAAACAACAAGAGGAGTAATAGTACTTACTTCAATAGTCAACATAGTTCCTGAAGTTTCTAGTTCTTCTCGGCGAGGTTCTTCAGTATTCTCTTCTCTTGGCCCAACGGACCCCAACTTTTCCTCGTTCAATAGTTCTTCCTCCTCTCCATTGTAAAACCCTTCTTCCTATGGAAGAGGTTCATGATCTTGATTAAACAAGTTCTCCAAAGGAACTTCTCTGAATATCCTTCCACTGCGCGTATGTCCAACCTCTGTGTCGTTGTCGCTTTCTGAATTCTTGAAAATTATCTTTTCGATTTGACCCGCTATTGTATCTTCAAGATGTTATTCTCATGCAATAACATCTTGATCTTCAACTTTAGAAAATCTAATAAATTCCCTCTTGGTCCCTTAAAGAAATATCTTTCTTCTTGGCTATATGACTCTACTTTGTCAATAGAAAACTCAGTGATATACCCTCCAATGGTACTATCAAACCAATGATCTACTACTCTTGATACAACTTTATCAACTCTCTTGACCTTCTTGATCAATGCAGATGTCCAAACCACGTGAGGTCTAGATCTGATCTCAAACTGGGTATCTGCTAATCTGTCTAGCCACTCGTATATCTCCTTATGAATTCCTCCAAAGAAGATCTCGTGTATATCAATAAATATATACCTTCCCAACTATTCCTCTGTGCTAAGCTTAGGGTTCTTATTCTGGGCTTCTGTGAAGTCCTTTTCCTGTTCCTCTATCCACTTCTGAATCTCTGTCTTCGATGGAAACCACCTTGACATTCCCTCAAGAAGATCCTGGTCCCGACACCAGAACCATTTGTTGGCACAGGGGCAGACCCAGGGTTCAGCTCCAAGAGCACACCAACAATCCCTAACTATTGGCCCTTTTGACAACACCTGCGAGGAAGATGCAGTATCACCCGAAGTAGCTATAGGGGGTTGTAGGACACATGTGTCTACAACCATAGGAAATACCAAGTGGATCCAATACAAGAACAACGCAACATCTATATATCAGTTACCAACTCAAACCTACTTTGCATAGTATATTTCAGATCTAACACAATAATGTAATAATGGAGCAATCATAAGACAAAGGAAACAACATCAATCACACACACAAAAACATATGTACGTGGTTCACCCTCTCCCTAGGGATACGTCCACAAAACTGTGCTTTATAATATATTAGATGAAATCTTACAGTCATATTTGCGCTCTTATCTTGTAGATCTTCTCTCTTTCTCTCTTTCTCCCCTTCTCCCTTCCCTGCGCACCCAGCTGCAAGGTCGATCTTCTCACCCAGCTGAAGATATTACAATACCCAAGTGCTCTTACACATAACACTTCACTCTCTCTTCTCTATTTCAATGAATAAAAACCAACAATGACAACGACGAACCCCTCTTCTCTCATCTAGGTTCTTATTTATACATTACAATAACTCACCGAAAACGTTAGGCCGAAACCTAAGTGTCAAAACCCTAGATACCAAAACCCTAGGTTCCTAAAACCCTAGGTCAACTTGACTCGTGATTTCAGGGCTTCGCCAGCCTGTCTTTCCTTCCTTCCCATGAGGTGCTCCAAAGCATCCAATGGTGGATTTTTCCTCTTGCTGAGTTGTCCACGATCCTTCTTCCTTTTTGATCTATCATCCTTGATCTCCTCATCCAACGGCTTGCTTTCTTGGACTTCTCTCCATCTTTTCTTCTCTTTTGCTCACTTCGACCCAGTATCAGTCACTATGTCTTCCGCGCAGTTCACATTTCGTCTGTTCTGCTTTAATCTTCGCTTTCTTCCAGAACCAAGGGCCAACACAGGGCATGAAAACCAATATAGAGTTTCTCTTAGGCATGGGAGTGCCAAAGTCATATTGAAGTGTGGATACAATCATTTTTGGGTAATTCAATGCCACAAATTCAGTGGTGTTGTCTATTTTCTGATCTGAGCAAAAATTCTGCAGCTTGATTTCAGAATGAGGTATACTTATGTATTTTGCCAAATTATTTTGTTGAGCTAATAAAAAGGCCTACCCATCTGAGAGCATGACTTGGAGACGTATTCCACCAGGGACGAACTCTGTTATCAATTTTTTGTGTACATATTTGATGCTTATGTCTCTTCATTATTGGGCTTTTCCTTCTTTAATGGTGCACTTTAATTTATGCTCATTTAATGCAATTATTTATAAGTCACTCGATGAAAATATACTAGAAATGAGTGAGTTTAGGATCCATTCCTAAACTCAACAATTAATTAGAATATTTGATTCTTATTTATGGGTGTGAAACCCCCACACAAGCCCACAAATCCCATCAAATTTCATATGAGGACCTGGCCTCATTTCAAGGCCGATTTCACTGAAACAAAAGGATAATATGGTGTCAATGAATATTCCCACATGCTTGAAACCTTGGCCTCTAGTGGGGATGTTGCATGAAGCTACAAAAATCAACAACAACGAAGCTCAAGAAACACACAAAGAAGGATGAACTTGATTTTTAGGTTTAGGTGGTTGAAGAAAAGGAGAAAACCAATGCCTTTGACGACTTATGGGGTCACCACTTCACCTCAACGTGAGCCCTAGGTTTTATGAAGAGTAGTGTTTAAAGGCACCCAAAGGATTTCCCATCAAGCACCACCTAGGGATTAAAATATTTGTTTAGGGTTGCAAGGGGGAATTGGTCCCTGAGGAGCCTCTCTCGGTACTAAACAAGGAGAAATTAAAGCCTAGACAAGCAAAAGGTTAGAACCACTAGATATGCTACCTTAATTCATGAATAAAATAACTTTAATGATCAAAGGGAGGGTGAGAAATATTACCTTAAAACCATTCCAACCGGAGCATTGAACACTTATTTGGCCTTGTAGCAACCTTTTTCTTCCAAGCAACCTCTAAATTTTTATTATCTAACCCTTGAAAAATAACTAGAAGCTCACAAGAGGAGAAATAGATACTCAATATATCTCAATAGCTAAGATTCTCATTAATCTCCACATATTTGGAATGAGGGAGGAGTTCTCCTTTTATAGGTGAGAAGCATTCTCAATTACAATACAAAACCATGAGCTCAAAACCATTTTTCCCATAAAACCATGGGCAAGATACAAGAAATAATAAAATACTCAAATAATATGCTCATAAGGTAAAATCTCCCTCTTAAAAAAGGTCCAATATAATAAAAAACTAGGACCAAGTAGAGGCCAAGAAAGGTACACTCCTCAAAATGTGGTCTCCACATACAAGGAAGGGTCTAACCAAGTCAAGTCAATGGTCCAAGAGAAGTCAAAATGGTCCAACATCCACATAGGAAACCTGCTAGATTTCGTAGGGCACCCATATTGGTGCACATGCACCTCAGGTCTGGTCTATGTTCTCAACAAAATACACAAATTAACACAATTTGAATTTTAAACATAAACACACTAAGATTCCTAACCATTTAGCACAACGAAAAATTAAAACTAGAAATTAGATCATACACAAGTACACAAGAATTTCAAGACCATAAATATATGTGCATAAATCTAGAACACATGGGATATCATACTAGGGACAATGTCTCAATTATTATACAAAATAAAATGGCAACAACACGCACAAACCCTCCATGGTTTCCATGAATAAGTCTGGTCATTATATCCTTTGTTTTCTGGTCACCTATATGAGTTGTCCCTGCCCTTAAGGTTTTCTCAATGTTGCCCACAATTTATGTATGTAACAAATCCTTCATTTTTTGTTATATAGGTTATAACATCCTCCTTCCTAATTGTTACACCTCCCTGACAGGCCTCAACACTACCTAGAAAAGGTGTACAACCCATGTACCTATTGGTCGTCCACCTACAACTCCTTTTCTTGTTGTGGATAGGCTATTGCAACCTTCCTGGAGTTGCAACACCCTCACAACATCACTACTGTCACCTCTTGACACCATTCCGAGCCTCCTTCACTATTTTCCTAGCCTGTGGCATCCCCTAGACACCTCCAACAAGCAGGTCGTACCCCTGTACCATCCCATGTCTACCTCCTATAACCTCCTCAAGTTGGTTGAGATTTCCTCTATGTTGTGAATTCCTTTCCTAGGCTAGCCAAGCCTCTAACTGACCTGTGGCAACCCTCTAAGCATCAACCACAACCCTCCTCTTCAGAGTACCTACCCAAAATCTGATGCCTTTCAACCTCTTCCATTGTTGGACCGAGGTCACCAAACATATAGACTGAAATCACCAAGAATCCATAAGAGAATGAATTGTCACATCATCCTCAACTACTTTTATACAAGTCTTAGGACACAACTTAGAATCCCCTCCACAAGTTAACATCAAATTAGACCTTTTATGTGGGTGTGAAGCCCCAACACAAGCCCAAAAATCCCATCACCAAACCCACAAAGCCCCTAACTCCAATCTAAGGATTTTTTCACCCCAATGAAAGTACAATGTGGTGCCAATGACGATTCCCATGTGCCTGACACCTAGGCCACGTGAGAATACCTTCCCGAAGCTACAAAACATCAACACTAACTCTTAGCAAGGGAGGTATTCTCACCCACTCTAGTATCTCTTGGAAGTAACTATGTCTCACGTATTAGATCCAATACAACAACTATTCTCCAATACACCTGATTGGATGCTCCTTCTGTCATCGAAGAAAATCCTATCATATGAAGTGATCCCATATTAGATGACTCCCTTTGAACAATTGGCTCTCCCTCTGAACCCATTGACCCCCTTTGAGGTTAGGCTTACTTTGAGTCTAGACAACCTCCTGAGCTACCTTCTCCCTATCCACTATCACTTTTCTACTGTTGGTCATGGCTTGCATAGGATATCCCTTCTTCCTATACATTTTTCTCTCTCTAACTCTGAGACCACAATTGTGTCTAAGCTAGATACATGTCCATCCAGAAACAAGAGCTACATAGCCCTGCTCCTCAATCGCTAATTTTGAGAACACACTCTTGGCACCCATAACACATTTTCCACTCACAACACATCCCTTGAATCCATCTGGAATACCATTGTTCTAGATCCATGTACTACATGCTTGGTCCTCATACCAAGCTCCACGTACATACCTGAGTCATAGACTGTGAAGCTCTCAAGAAAATCATGTGCTCATGTCATGTGCCGATGACTCCCATTGTATAAGAACCATGCAATCCTCCAAGGAAAGCATCCTTCTTACCCAAGTCATGATCATCCAATGAAAATTTTCCCAAGTCCATCATCCAAGTCACAATACTCTCTGTGTCTACACACATGCTACAACTGAACCTGTGTCCTCTCTCTAAACAATCCCAAGCTACAGATGGACACTCAGTATAGTTCACTCTATACCTATGCAACTCATCTCTACAAGTGTCCCCATACTCCTGGGTAAAATACCTCATACACTATCACACCTCGACAATGTGAAACTCTCTGACTCGATGAAGACTCTATCTCATCAACCTGCCATCCACATGAAACCATCTCGTCAGTGCCAAAGCACCCAATCTATACCCATCACAACTCACCATGAAAATCCATTGGAAGTCCATCCATGGAGTTGGAAACCCACCACACAACATATTGCAATGAACCGATCTCTACACCAATCAACCAAAACTCCCAACTTGCCACACCACCAAGATGCAATAGTCCACAATTCCTCATTTGAATGATTTTATCCATGTCTCAAGCTAGATACCATCTAACCTAATGCTACCTGCAATAGATATTGTAGCTCTCTCTCATAGTTATCTCCTCAACACTGCTACAACTCCCTCTCAAATCTAGCTCCTCAACACTGCTACAACTCCCTCTCAGAGTTATCACCTATGTAAATAACTCAGATCCAACTGCCCTTCTCAGAACCTCAAGCTCTGATACCATGTTATATTTCATAGGGCACCCAGATCGGTTTACACACACCTTAGGTCTAGTCTATGTTCTCAACATAATACACAAATTAACATAATTTGAGCTGCAAACATAAACACACTGAGATGCCTAACCATTTAGCACAATGGAAAATCAAAACTATCAATTAGATCATACACAAGTACACATGAATTTCAAGCCCAAAAATCCTTGTTAAATCCATAACACATGGGTTCCCGTACCAGGAAGAGTCTCCCAATTCTTGTACAAAAGAAAATGCCAACAACACTTACAAATCATCCTTAGTTTTTGTGCATAATTCTGGTCACTGTATCTTCTATTTACTATTCATCGATACATATTTTCCCTACCCTTAAGGTTGTCTCAATGCTTCCCACAAGTTCTTCCTGTAATATCTCCTTTGTTTGTTGTTATATAGGTTGCAATAACCTCATTATTGGTTGTTACACCTTCCTGAAAGGCCTCAAAATTGCCTCTTGTTGTAGCTAAGCTATTGCAACCTTCCTGGACCTGCAACACCCTCAGAACAACCTTGTTGCCACCTCTTGGCACCATTCCGAGCCTCCTTCATTGTTTTCCTAGCTTGAAACATCCCCTAGACACATCCAATAGGTAGGTTGTACCCATGTACTAGCCTGCGACTGCCTCTTACAACCTCCTCAATTTGACCGAGTCTTCCTCTAGCTTGTGACAACCTCTCCTAGGCTATTTGAGCCTCTAATTGACCTAAGGTATCCCTCTAGGCACCATCCACAACCCTACTCTTCATAGTACCTTCCCAAGACAAGAACAAGACAACAAACTAAGGCCTTTCAGCCTCCTCCATGGTTGGACTGAGGTCACCAAACAATTAGACTAAAATCACCAAGCATTCACAAGAGAATGAATCATCACATCATCCTCAACTCCTTTTATACAAGTCTTATGGGTCAACTTAGAATCCCCTCCACAATTCAATATCAAGTTAGACCTTCTATGTGGGTGTGAAGCCCCAACAAAATCCCACAAATCCCATCACCAAATCCATAGAGCCCCTAGCTCCAATCCAAGGGGGTTTTCACCACAATGAAAGTACAATGTGGTGCCAATGATGGTTCCCACATGCATGAAACCTAGGCCATGTGAGAATATCTTCCCAAAGCTAAAAAACATTGACAAAACCTCCTCAATAAAAACAATAAACCAAAAAGTGGAGAAACATCCTATAATAGCATGATGTCAACTCCCATATGTGAATCATCTCATCAATAAAATTATCTCAAAGGAACATGTGGGCTCTAGGATGTTAGTGCTCCTCCAACAAGGGTCCAATAAATATTCCATGTCATCAAGGGGTGTGAATCATCATGTGTAGTCACCCTTGTAACATGCAATCACTCTCTCCAATGCATTGGATACCCCACATGGGGTACAAAAAGGAGTACATAATGCATGTGTGCAATGAAATGTCCATATGAGCAAGGAGGATGCATATAAGTGGTCCATGTGGCATGTGTGATGACATGTCATCCTTGTCATGGCTCGATGCACTATCATGGATCCCAATGCAATGACACGTATCTCGATGCGATACATGGATTCCAAGGAAAATTTCATGGATCCCAATGTCTATAGATATGGCCATAAAAGAGTACATGGATCCCAATGCAACATCATGAATACCGATGTAGCTTCATAGATCTTAATGCATGGTGCACATATCCCAATGCCCAATACCCACTCAAAGTGATGGGTCTAGCCTCTTAGCAAGCCATTAATTGGTAGCACCTGGTGACATCCTTTAGCACAACATAAAAAAAGGGATTAGTTTTAGTACTTTCTTAAGTCTTACCTAGGGGAAAAATGTTGACCGTTATACATGTGTCAAATCCTAAGACAACCCATGTTTGCTAAGTAACTAGGTAAAAGATAGGTAATAATGAGTAATCATGATGAAAGGAGAAAGGGGAAAGGGTTCATGTGATGACCCTGGAAGTATTAGACATGCACAACTCTTATTATTCATTTATTTATTCATCTAACTTCATTTGATCAGGATTTTTTCTTTATAGTATTCTTCTAGAGGGAGCTTAGCATTGATTTATCATCCTCAACACTATTTCTTATTACCCCTTTAAGCCTTTTTCTTTAAATGTTCAGTTTATCGAACACATCTCTTTTATTTATATATTCATAGACAAACCAGGGACATGGGAATTGAACTCATAGTGAGGGGAATTGCTCAAGATTAATGATTTCATTTTAAATTTTCTCTTCACCTCTTAGCATTAGTGGCTTTATTTATTTCATACTTTATATTTGACCTTTCTTTTGATCTTCGAGAAATCATACATGACTAGGATACTAATTTTATGTGAATGRAATTAATGAACTGGGSGAGGTGGAAAGTGGTTAGGTATGGTTGGGATATGGATAACTCTATCTATCCTAGACACCCARTGATACAAGTTAACCCAAGATATGACACATTTCTAAAAGAAAACATGTTCCCACGGTACTATGAGGCAAGTAGTAAAACCATATAATGTTATGAAATGCCAAAGCACAATCATTAGGTGTTTACCACTTTACTACRAGCTAACAAGTTATATTATCAAGTCCAAATAGGTATTGATACATGGAATGTCATATGAAGTAAACTGAGAACCATACCATACCACAATGCATTTKCCAWCTAATAATCCGAGATGAAAGAGAGTTATACCACAACTTAGCTAGYATAATAATGAATTTGATGGAGATCAAGAAAAAATATATCTATATCTAGTGAAGATGAGCATGACACCTCATGCAATCAACAACATGACACCCTTGCGAGGGTATCCAAAAGTGTCACCCCTAGAGGGGGTAACAATAGGAATGACATCTTGGATGATGTTTGTATCATATGTCTTCAAATATTCATAAGTACATGTGAAAACATATTTATATTCTTTGAATAATTTGATATAAGCTTGGTTCTCGACTTCTATACAACACATACCTAAATTCAGTTTTTGGATCTTTCTTAGTGCCAAGATTTATTTCATACCTCATGGTGGAACTGTTTGTTTTAACATTTGTAGACCTTCTTTGTCACACACCCACTACATGAACTAATATTTTTTGGCTTTTTCCTTCTTTTCACCGAGGAACAGAATCCCCGAGTTCCTATGGGGCCTGATGCAGACCCTACCATCCCTTATCCTTACCCATGTGGTCATTGGCTATGACCACCGGCCTTACCGGAGAGGATCTTCCGTTTTTTGCGATTCGGGAGATCGCGATGCATGTGTTCCCCTGCTCTCTGGTCTCTCGAAGTGCCGAAATCCGAAAGGAACCAACAGTTCATCACATCTAACAATGCCTTGGATTAAAACTTGGCATTCCACCTTTCAGAGTCTCGCGTACCGGGTTTTCGCGGTAGAAGAGGATGGGGGNGGGGCAGGGTTCATACCCTTCGATTTTTCGGGTGTCGGAACACCGAAAACCAAATCTACACACGCCAAGACTCACAGGATTTCACAAGTCAGGAATTCGGGACTGGCGTGTACCAGGGACTTGCCTCTAGATATCCCGGGTGCCGAAATACCGGGACATCAAGACTTATCCACGTTATTATTATTTTGGGGTTTCACAGGTCGGGGATTTCGCGATATGCGCAGACATGAGGTCTCACACTTAGGTTTCTCGGGAGCCGAAACTCCTAAGCCTGTATTCATCGCTAAGCTCATTTCAAGGTTTTGCAAGTCGGGACTTCGCGACTGATGAGTACAAGGGAACTGACCCTTGGGTTTCTTGGGTGCCGAAACACCGAAACATCCAAACTCTAGACACGCTATGCCATTTCGGGGTTTCGCAAGTCGAGATTTTGGGATTGGTGAGCACAAGACATTTTCCTTTTTGGTATCCCAGATGCTGAAACTCCGATGGGTTAGATCTCTACCACGTGTCACCCTGGATCCAACGATCCAGAATAACCCTCCCGATTTCGGTGATTTCAAATCCTCGTTCTTCACCACCCTTATACGCCTAAGTTCCAAAACCCCGGTGTCTTCCGGATGTTCGCCACCTGTCCTCCAACAATCCAACGGTTGAAGTGATTTTGGGACTTCTTTCGTGCGCCTATCTCTAGATCCAATGACTATCAGTCCCCACTCCAGATCTAACAGTTCTATACCGTCTGTTCAGATCCTCTCCTCTTGCGCGCTATCCTGTGTGCCTGGACGTAGGATTTCAATGGTCCAGATCCACACTCTACAGTTGATCTAAGGGTTGTTGTTGCTCTTCCTCCTGAGCTTTGGCTTTCTTCCCAATCTCGGAAGATTTCGACACTTTAAAGGTCTCAGCCTTCGATCTTCTACTGCAAGCCGACTATTGGGTCTCACCAACACTTGCGAAAAGTGTTTTCCCTCCTGAGCTTTCTCAAATATGAAGGACTGGAGAGTTTTGTGCTCTTTCTCCTGGGCTTGACTCTTAGAGGAGTCTTCCGCGCAACCCTTGCGCTCATTCGTCAAGTCTAGGACTTGAGTGAGTCTCGGTCTCTACTTGCCTCACAGGGAGCCTGTGCATAACTACACTACCTCTCCCGAGCTTAATAAAATTCGTCCTCCAAGGGACTCTAGACAACTAGGAAGGTTGGCATGTGTACATGAGACTATGCCTAAGGTCGACGAACTCGCTGTTCGTGGCTCTAACTCAAGCCATCTCAGGACACAAGTATTTACGAGTACCAGTAATGTCTTATCCATATAATCTCTTACTGGCCTAGTTATACAACCAAGTAGTAAGGAAAGAGACACAGTATATCCATTCAGAAATCGAGCACAATTCCCAAAACATACACCGTATAACCAAATTCATGCCTAGTTACATCTAAATTACACAGAGTAAGAAATCACTTATCTATTACAAGTTGTAGCCAACCAACTAATTGTGGGTGTTTGTCCTTCCACCCAACCATAGGCTCAAAGGCATTCAATATTAGCACTCTGGCCACCCTCGTGCCAAGCCATGATATCACCAAGGAAATCTCACTCTTCTCGAGGGATCTCTCTCTGTTTCAGTTTCTGTTCGGGTCCTGTTTTTTGCAACTCAGATCTTTCTCACTCGTTTATGGCCTCGACGAGGTTTCTCAGATGCTCTTTGACATCAAGCTCACGACCTTCTGTTCATGATCCATTGGAGAGCTTCGCGCCTCTCCCTTGCGAGCTCTCGTTCTCGTCTCGTGTGTCCTTCTCCTCTCCTCTGTTTCCCTCTTACCTTGGACAGTTTCGCCGACCTATCCTGTTCCTTCTATTAGAAGGAAACTCAGGTCTACAGGTCCTTGCAGTACTTCGGGCTGACAACCCATGTTTCCATTCATGGGGGTGGTTGGTGATTCAACCACCGTTCTTTCTTCATTGATTGTTTTCCTTTACTTGGGATTCGAAGGAGGTTTTTCATCCTTATCATGAAGATTTGGGGTTATTTGATATATGAACCCTCTTGTATGGTTTTCACATTCTTTGTCTAGTGATATCATGGCCAGTACTTTCAAGGCTTCACCCCCACAGTCAGTTATTGGCAACTCAAACAA